>JAAGEH010002346.1:0-193017 GCA_011751065.1 Lasiurus cinereus | reverse complement strand
TCTTCTTCTTCTTCTTCTTCTTCTTCTTCTTCTTCTTCTTCTTCTTCAAGAATACCCTTTGATATTTCATGTAATACTGTTTTGGTGGTGATGGACTCCTTTAGAATTTACAGTGACCCATAAAGTGTATACTTCTGAACTCCTGGGAACATGATTGAATAAGCTGAGGATTCTATCATAGTGAGAAAATGTCCAACCTCATTTCAGTCAAGCACTCCTAATATTATTCTTTAGGCACTAAAAACATGGCTTATTATATCCCCTATAAATTGATTTTATATATCTAAAGGTAGAATCCCCAGACTTCCATGTATTAAAATACATTATAATAATTTTTAATATGATTGTTTGGAAACTTGCATATCTTACCTACTCCAATAGCCACTGTATATGGATGGAAATTTTCTATTCAACTTCCCCTTAGATGTTAGTGTATGGAAGACTGTTGCATGGCCTGAGACCTGCTTCTCCCAAAATTCATTAAAGAAACATTTTTAGACATCTATATCACTCCACCATTCCTAAAATTCTATGGTGAGGGACTCTATTAGTTTGAGTTCAGCACCTCTTTACTAATTGAAGTTATTGAATGGTAGTGTTCTATTTATTAACAGATTGACTTAAAGTATGCATATAGATTCTAACCTAGTCTTTTTTTTTAAGATTTTTTTAGATGGGTTCTTGGATGTATTATCCATTAATTCTATAAAGTGGCACTTTGAGTTTCATGGTAATTTTAAAGGGAGAGATATCTGGGAGCTTCAAGGTTGTGACTGCATCGGGATGTCTAAGTTGGCTGTGGTTCCAGGTATTGTAACTAAAAGGATGACATACAGAAAGGCTGTCTTGCTCTCTTAAGTGCAATTCCTCTGTGAGGTCACATGCCTAGAGTTTTATCTTTAATTTTTCAAGTGTTGGCAATTATTCTCTTTCAAAATTACAAATTTCGGATATTGATTTACATTAATCAAAATTATTTGAAATTGAGAGAAAGCAAATAAATGCATGCAATAATGGTAATGTTCCAGTGACTGGAAGACTTTGATATTAAAGATTTGATATTCAAAGTACATAGGAAATAAGAATACTTATCATAATATTAGCTTAAAGAGCATTGATTAGAATGTTTGGATAGGAATGACTTACAGATGGTCTTTCTAGTTTCATTAGATTGAAAAGTCTCAAACTTATCCTACTATAGATATTATCTTTATATGCATACATTTTATTATGTGCATTTATACTTATTACTTCTTACTGTTGTTAAAAATGATTTGACATGGCTTACTGCATGTGATGTCAAATGAGGTGAATTATTGTTTTCTTTTTTTTAAATGACTTTACTGATTAAGGTATTACATATGTGTCCTTAAACCCCCATTACCTCCTTATTTCTGCACCCCCCCCTCGCCCCAGCTCATGCCATAACCCCTTTGTTGTTGTCTGTGCCCATTGGTTAAGCTTATATGCATGCATACAAGTCTTTTGGTTGATCTCTTCCCCTTAATTCTTAAGTACCTCATTCTAGTGCCTAGAGTTATTGTAACAACTTGACAAATATAAATATATACAATATTTTTACAATATGCATATGTTTGCAAATATATATGCAAACACACACACATATAAGTAATTGTTTAAACTACTGTGAAATACTTTAATCCAATTAACTAGGGAGACATGCTGTTTACTTTGCTTTCTTGTTTTACACTAGCTCATGGTATGGGATTAGAAACTAGACTGAAATTCAGCTTCCAAGAGAATCTGATACCCTGATCCTAAATTATTGAACTCCAGCTGAATTACTTGTGTTTTTTTCTAAATACTTAGGAATTGAGCTGGTGCACCTGATATAGGATCCATGAAAAATTCTGCGATCTCAAAGAAAAGAGATGCATATAATACTAAAGAGAAATAGAATAAGAACATTTATTTGTATTAGGAAACACAAATCAATTTACACAGTCTCCAATTCTTGCTCTCAGTTCAACATAGGATCTATGAAATACATTAAAAGATGAGATAAAACAATCATCTGAGACCCTAGACTGAGTTGACTGGCAGCTGGCTGAGAGGTGGAATGTGAAATAATTAAAATTGCTACTACATTGGGGCTTAGTATTCCTGATTTTAAATGTGTCTGGCTAGAAAATCGCAATATATTTTACTAAATTTTTTATTAAAAAAATTCTTCAAGAAATGCCTTTCACAATGTTGAAAAGAACTATTTATAGAAAATTAATCAGGGAGAAAATAATTAAGGGATGCTTTTAGTGTATTAAAATAATTGTGTATAGCTTTCTGCTCCAAACCTGCCTCAGGACCTTTGCATTTGCTTTTTTTTCTGCTTGGAATACTTTCCCCCTCACCCATTCACTTTTAAAGATTCAGTGTGTTGACCTAGCTCATTCAGCTCAGTGGATAGAGTGTCAGACTGCAGACTGGTCCCAGGTTTGGTGCCCGTCAAGAGCACATGCCCGGGTAGGGAATTTGCAGGACACAGTCAATCAAAGATACTCTCTAATCATTGATGTTTTCATCTCTCTCTCTCCATTCCTCTCTGAAATCAATAAAAATATATCAAAGTTTCAATAGGTTGATTCATACTGATCCTTCATACCTCTGTGCAAATGTCATATTTAGAAAAGCCTTTGCTGAAGGCTAGATTAGATCAGATCCATTTTTGTGTCTTGACAATGAGTTCGCAATTAGAAGAAAATATACTTAATCGTAGCAGGAAATTTGTCTTTATGTACTGATCTATCAAAAGAATCTGGAATAGTGGTTGGCTCAAAAAAGGCACTCTATGAATATTTGTTGACTAATGATTAAATGACATTCATCAGAACCTGCTATTGTTTTGCATTTGTGGTTATTTGTCTGTTTCTCTACTTGATCAATAAGTCCCATTGGAATAGAGACACACTAAGCTCTGTTTCTATTTTGATCACTGCTCTATGTCAGTACCAAGCAGAACACCTGGCACATCAAATATTTGTAATAATTAAATATACATACAATTAAATATTTGTGGAATATTTACTGAGTATTGAATAAGAACTGTAGGCAGCCAAGGCCGGTTTGGCTCATGGATAGAGCATCGGCCTGGGGACTGAGGGGTCCCAGGTTCGATTCCTGTCAAGGGCATGTACATTGGTTGCAGGCACATCCCCTGTAGGATGGTGGCTGATTAATGTCTCTCATCGATGTTTCTAACTCTCTATCCCTCTTCCTTCCTCTCTGTGAAAAATCAATAAAATGTATTTAAAAAAAAAAAAGAACTGTAGGCAGAGGCAGACACATGAAAAGTTCTGGTTACACTGAACACTGAGATTTATTACCCTTCAAGCCTACTAGATAATCCTATGGTGAGGAAAAGAAGATGGGACTACCAAAGAGCAGGCTTACCGTGAGTGGAAGGTTAATGGAAACTTGAAGGTATACTTTTTTTTTTTTTTGTAATTCTCACTTGAAGATATTTTTGTTGATTTTAGTGAGGATGGCAGTGTGAAAAAGAGAGAAAGGAAGAGAGAGAGAGAAAGATGGATTGGTTGCCTCCCACACAGGCCCTGACCAGGGATAAAACCTGACCTGGAATTGAACCCACAACTTTTTTGTATACTGGTTGATGCTCTAACAAACTGTGCTACCTGGCCAGGGCTGGAGATATTCATTTGTTCTCCACTTGAAGTTTGTAAATGGCATTTAGCAGCCACATCAATAGACAGAGTGAGATGAAAGTAATTTACTACCCTGTCTGTTGACAAATACCAAGTTTATCCCAATTCCACATTGTTTAAGGACATATAGAGATTGTTTTGTAAGGGCCAATGGAAAATTTCTAAAGAACAGAGAAAGAATTATTTGGAGGTACATAATTCCCCTTAAAATAGTTTCATTTGTTAGACAGAGGAATTTTTAGAAAGTTAGTTGACCTGAGAATAAAACATGAGGATATGGAACTCCATGGATTAGGAGCAAAGTCATAAAGAGAGAATGGCTTGAACTAAAAGGGCAACTAAATGTTATACAGAAGGGAAACAGATGAGATAAGGAAGGATTTAAAAAAATACTAAAATGTCATAACAGAAGTAAATTGGTATTGGATCTTGTAAAAGTCAGAATTTATTATGAGGGTCTGTGGATTAGTAACATGAAGTACAAATTTGGGAAATTTTTCTAAAATGCTACAGAAAGAAAAAATAATATTAAAATTGTGAAAAAGAAGATAATAACTATGGAAACTTTATAATGGAATGGTAACACAATGGTTTGGGACATTTTTGAATGAAGTACTGAACAAGCACTGAATCAGAAGCAATAGTGGAAGAAAGTTTCTTTGACATTAAACCCGACAATGCAAATTAAAAGCAAGTAATATCTTCAAGGTTAAACAATGGGAAAGATGTTAACAGCAAGACATTTTCCGTAAGAAAAAAAGTTAGTTACACAGATAATTTAGAAAGTATGAAATGTGAAGTTTAAGTGCATACTCTGATTTTCATCACTATTAAATACTAGAAGAAAACACATCCATTTTGAGGGAAATTATTTTATATGCATCCAAGTCTTTCTTTATGTATGAAGAAGATAGAGACTGAAACTTATATTGGCTCAGAAAAATATGCCACCTGCATATCCTTCTTATTATTAAAAAGTTCACAAACTGGAAAAAATTTACTCCAAATAACGGATCAAATAAGTTTAAAAGCCCAAGACTATAATGACACTATGGAATAAACTCTGATTACAATAAGCATACATACAAAGTTCATAAGATCTTTGGGAAAATAATTTATAATAAAATTTAAAAATTCATTGTTTTAACAGATATTTAAACTGAATGAGGGGAAAGAAGAAATGAACATTGCCATCAACTAAGTTTTGAGATAAAGAAAAGCTAAAAACCAAACCTTTTTATACTTGGTTTTAGTTAGATTTACTATTACCTAGCAGAAGTGTATGTAATGTTAATTATTAATCATTGTTCCATGTGTTTCTCATTTTATAAGGAAGATTGTTCACATATTTTTAGAGAAATTTAATCAAACTTTTAGTAGGTATAATACAAATATATACTTTTCAAAGCAGTAGAGGAGAAAAAAACAAACAACTAAAAAAAAAAAGCCAAAGGAAATATCAAGAATATGTTAAAAAAAAAAGGAGGAAGAAATCATGATGGCATAATGTAAAGATAAATATCTATTTCAAAAGATAATTGGAAGTAAAATTCAACCTAATATAAAAAGAAAACTTTCTAATTGATTAAACTAATTTGAAGTTTACATTAACCATGTCAAAATGAAAGCTTTTTGAATATGAAATGTAAAAATTGGGTATTATTTAAAAGCAAGCAATACATGCAAGAGATAATGTTACTAATAAGAGAAAAAAAGGAGTCCAAGCAAAGCTCTCAAGGCAAAGATAGTCACCTTATATTCATAAAAATAGAACTAGCAGTGAAGATTTATCCAAGAACCTAACATCTTACCATTCAACATAGGCAACTTCTCTTTCAACCTGTGATCACACCCCTGGCATCATATTTACCTTGTGGTTTCACCATGTCTATTCTAGGACTTACAGCTACAAGTTATTCAGACCCTAACTGACTTCCTGAAAGTCCTCAACTTTATTCACTGATCAGAAATGTGGCAACTGTCTAGTCCAGAGATTTTTAACCAGTGTACCACAAGAATTTGTAAAACATGTAATACCTGACTATTTATTTTGGGGGCACTAACCTCTTCTTCCTTAAATTTTCAAATTTAAAAAAAATGACAACAGACAGCACAACAATACCCACCTGGTATGAATGAATCTAAATTCTACTTATTTTTGGTGAGATTGGAAAAAAATAGATTTTGGTGTACCATAGAATTTTAGTAATTAGTTGATGTATATGTCATGAGATAAGAAAGGTTAAAGATTGCTGGTCTAGTTAACTAAGCCCACCATGCTATAACTATATTTTTCTTCAGTGCTATGGTCTCAGCACCATAATATTTAAGCTTCTTTTCCTTTGACTCAAGCTCTCACTACTCTCTTAATTTACCAAACATTAACCCTGTATCTTCTAGGTCTATGATATCTGCTACTTCTTGCCCTTAACTGAAAATATGCTCTTTTCAAAGAACACTATTTCCACTGCATCTGTCTTAAGCAGATGGTGCTTATTTCCCTAGTACCCCATACTAACCAGAGTATGGAAGTGGTATCAGCACTTTTCTATAAGCACAGTGGTATTTCTAGGACATTGCTGTTTTGCTCATTTAAAAACTTTGTTCCTTTGAGACATGTGACCTTCATATCTTCTGTCCTCATTGCTACCACCTAGACACTGCCATATTTAACCAAGTCCTTGGATGTCATTCAGCCAAGATTCCAATGCTGATCCTTTTATTCATTTGTTTGCTCAAATCCTCAACTTTGTGTTTGTTCATCCATTGCTTTTATCTGTAACACAGTTACTCCAGATCCACCCATTTGTCATCCTCTTACCTACTATATCCTAAAATGGATTAATACTTCTTCTGGCATTAAAGTTTACATATGCATTCTTCCCCTCACACTCTTCTACATGCAGCCCAAAAGAAATCCAATTTTAAATAATCCTATCTAATAAAAGAGTAATATGCAAATTGACTGTCACTTGAACACATAAGATGGCTGCCCCATGTGGACACAAGATGGCTTCCACAAGTTGGCCAGCAGGGAAAGGCAGTAGGGAGGATCAGGTCTGCAGGGGAGGGCAGTTGTGGGCAATAAGGCCAGCAGGGGAGGGCAGTTGGAGGGACCAGATCTGCGAGGGAAGGCAGTTGGAGGTGATCAAGCCTGCAAGGGAAGGCAGTTAGGGGTGACCAGGCCAGCAGAGGAGGGAAGTTGGGGGCTATCTGGTCTGCAGGCATGGCAAGTTAGGGGTGACCAGGCTTACAGGAAGGGCAGTTAGGGGCAAACAGGCTGGCAGGAGAGCAGTTAGGCATTAATCAGGCTGCCAGGGAAATGGTTAGAAGGTGATAAGGCTGGCAAGCAGAAGCTGTTAGAGGCAATCAGTAAGGCAGACAAACGAGCTCTTGGGAGCCATCAGTCTTGGATTGGGAGAGGGATGTCCCAGATTGGAGAGGATGCAGTCTGGGCTGAGAGACACATCCCCCTATGCCCCCATGCACAAATTTTATGCACTGGGCTTCTAGTATATAAATGTAAAGCATCCAGAAAAACTCTGATTTTTCTCATAATTATGTTCATGATTTTTCTCAAAATATATGCTAAGTCTCCACCTTAGATACTCCAATCCTGATGAGAGAAAGCCTTCTAGTTACTGTTGTGTAGATTACACCATCTTCAAATTGGTGCCCCTGATAGTTATTTTTTTTAATATATTTTGTTGGTTTTTTTACAGAGAGGAAGGGAGAGGGATAGAGAGTTAGAAATATCGATGAGAGAGAGAGACATCGATCAGCCGCCTCCTGCATGCCCCCTACTGAGGATGTGCCCACAACCAAGATACATGCCCTTGACCAGAATCGAACCTGGGACCTTTCAGTCTGCAGGCTGATGCTCTATCCACTGAGACAAACCGGTTTCGGCCCTGATAGTTATTTTTGCTGTATAATAAATTATGACAATTCAGTATCCTAACAGCACTATACTTATAAATTCTGTGGGTCAGGCATTCAATGGGAGATTTTAAGAGAAAAAAAATCTTAAGAATATGCACAATCTGAACAATATAATTGAAATTGAAATCAAATTAGCATATGAAATCAAATCAATATCTCCAGTTCAAAATAATTTCTGCCTGTTAAACACCAAATCAGTTTTTCTAATGCTTCCATGAAGGTACAAGAAAATAAGAAACTAACCTAATTTTCACAAATTAGACACATGATGCCAGCTTCTGGGTAGAAATTATATAACATATGAAGCAATCAAAGCTTGAAAAATTTTATACTATAGCTTCAATATAAGGTCTGAATCAGTACTTTCTTCAAATTGAAACCCCCAAAATAGTACAAAGGTATTATATCTTCCCTAATAAGGTTAGAATATTGCCATAAATAATACCACACAAAACTAGGAGTCTAGTTCTTTTTAACCTCTAATGAGCTATTTTGTTAGGGTTAGGGCCTGCTCTTGTATTCTATAGTGAGAAAAAAAAAAAGTTGATAAATACTTCAAAATAAATAAATAAATAAATAATGGAAGGAAGAAAAAAAGATGGAAGGAAATTTGTAAGGTTCCTCTTTTTCTCCACCCTTTTTCCTATGTATATACTTTACAAGAGTTTATTTGGAAAAAAAAAAGGTTTGCCTAAGAGGAATAAACCTTTAAAGGCTGAAATTCAGGGTCTTAGGTATCCAAAAAGATCATTTGTCTTTCAACAGCTTTTCACCACCACATAGATGTGCTATTTCCATGACTTTTAAGTATGCCTGTTGCAAAAACAGGAAGGTTACTCCCAACAAAAGAATATATTGTTAACATAGGTTATTCTTGTTACATAACTGATTAATGACTAATTTTAGAAAAATAAATGCATATATATTTTTTAAATGTGACATAGATCTTCCCCCATTATTACTAAGTTACTTTTATTTCAATTTCACTGAATACTTACATTTATTGACTGAGTTAATATTTATTTTCTTCTCTCCAAAATTCTTTTGTTTGCCTATTGGTCTGCAAATACTGAGTTTCCTTAGGCAGTGATCACATCTGGATCACCTTTCTCCATCCAGATACATGTCTCTCTAATAATTGATATTTCAGTGAATGGCATCACAATTCACTTGGCTTTTCAAGCTGTTAATATGAGAATCATCTCATCAAATCCAGTCACTAAATCTAAAAACCATTTTCTCTCTCTCTCTCTCTCTCTCTCTCTCTCTCTCTCTCTCTCTCTCTCTCTGTCTCTCTCTCCCCTGTCTACTTATTTAGCACAGTGCCTGACATTAGCAGATATTGAAAAGCTGTTTGAAGAATATATTAATTATCTCTCTATATATAAAACTAAGCAACTGTTATGACCAAACAACTGGAATGACCAGAACAACCAGTTGACCAGTTGCTATGATGTGCACTGACCACCACGGGGCAGACACTTAATGTAGAAACTATCCCCTGGTGGTCAGTGCGCCCCCCAGGGGGAGTGCTGCTCAGCTAGAAGCTAGGCTAATGGCTGGCTTGTGGTGGCAGGAGCCTCTCCTGACTCTGCGGCAGTGCTACCAAGTGGCAGCGCAGCAGGCACAGTGGGCCGGGATGAGTGCAAGTGGCATGGCACCAGCTTGGGCTCCTCCCTGGCTGCCTGCCACTTGGCACACTGCTACATCCCTCAGAGAATATCCGACTGCCAGTTTAGGCCCAGTCCCTGTAGGCCTGGCCTTGCAAGAGGGCTCAGGCCAGGTTGAGGGACCCTCCCTCCTCCAATGCACAAATCTGTGCACCAGGCCTCTAGTTCATTATAATGATTAACTGTAACAATCCATTGTTTTGCCATTATAGATGGTAAATTACTAAATTATTTCACAATCAATAGACACTGAGAATATAAGCAATGATTTATCTATAGTTACATATTGTCACATATCTCTTTGAAAGGTTCTGCTTAAGGCATTAGTGCTACATAAGTATTTTGGTCACTCTGTGGATGGTTGATATTAATATTAAATTTTAAACATTTTTTTATTGATAGCCTTTGCCTTTTACTTTGTAAGCCTTTTAAAAATGCTTATGGATGTCAAGGAGATAAAACCTATAAATTCCAAAATATTTTTCAATACCAAAGTTAACATTAATGTTTTAGGAAATTATATTTATAGTAGTCTATTGTCATATTTAAGACTTTTCAAGGAAACCATCATTTAATTTTTTTGTGAAATACAAGAGAATCTTTGCATATAGCAACAGATGTTTAAGTGCTAATGGAAAAATGTTTGAAATATTTTTAGATGTTATTAATACAGCACATGTTAACTAATCTGTACCTTTAAAATTGCTTGCAGCAGCTTTCTTCTTTATAAATAATTTGACCTTGAATAACACAATTTGTGGGGAGAGGCATAAAATTTTGGAATGTGTGGAAGTTTAGTCTTGGGTTTCTCTACAGCTTTTTATATTTTCTTTTGTTGTTGTTATACAAAAGAGCTACCGTAAGAAATCAAGACAAATCACAAGAGCAATTTAAAGTCAAGGAAAAGCTTTGTATCTTTTAGTTAATAACCAGATGGTTAATTTTAAGTCCAATAATTATAATCTTTATATTAAGTAAAAATTAAAATTGCCACTGATGCCCCAGTATATTAATAAGAGCTCAAATTTTATATATAGATGTATTATTTTTGTTATTCTAATTTATCATAGTACTTTAATATAATTGATGCTTTGTGTTATAATATGAGGCTATTCTAGGAATTAGTAATCAATACCTTTATTCTGTTGTCCCAGATATCTAATATCATTTTAATGTGTTTTTTAAAGGAATTCATAAAGTAAGATGTAAAGCAAATTGACTTTCCATGCAGTTGACTGGTGCTTTAAATATTCATTCATTCCTTCATTCAACAAGCATTTCCTGATATCCTGTCATGTGTTAAACACTATTCTAGGCACTATGGATATAGGGAAGATGAAATGTCTCACCTTGGGATTTCATCAATATAAAAAGGATGAGACAAGCAAAAATAAAAATATGATCATATAGGCACAGAATATTAAGAAAGTACAGAGATTAAATTGCTAATTCAAACTTGGTGATGATAGGAAGATAAGTTTGGAGAAGGTAATTTTTCAAAAGTCTTAAAGAATAAATTGTTTAGATTATGGATTAGAGCAGGAAGATGTTCCAGGAAAAAGAAGAATATGAGCTGTGGTGGACAAGTAAGAACCAATAGAATTTGTACAAGAAATTGTAGCCTGACCAATATGGCTCAGTGGTTGAGCATTTTCAGGTTGTGGGCTCAATCTCCAGTAGGGTACGTGTAGGAGGGAACCAATCAATGTTTCTTTCTTATCAATGTTTCTATTTCTCTATTCCTCTCTCTTCTACTCTCTAAAATCAATAAAATATATATTTAAAAGTATTATATATAACATATATGTGGAGGGTATTACTCAAAGCAGAGATAAGTTAGTAATAAAAGTAATAAGCAGGACCAGATTAAGAAAAGCACTATTTTGGCTTTTTAATAATCATTATGTATTCTTAGTTTCCAATAAGAACATATATCCCTAATGCAGACTGGGAAGTCTCTGCATGCATAAACACAAAACTATAGAGACAGTAAAATATGAATGTTTTTTTGGGATTCAAGGTGATGGGCTGAATAGGTGGAGCTCAGGGGATATTTAGGGCAGTGAAACACTTCTATATAATACTATAATGATGGACACATGACATTATACATTTGTCAAATCCTAGAAGTATATCACACAAAAAGTGAACCTTAAGGTAAACTATGAATCTTAGTTAAAAATAATGCATTAATATTGTTCATCAGTTGTAACAGATATATCTATTACACAAATGCAAGATGTTAATAATGGGGTTAACTGAAAGGGGGAGGGTGGGGGGAGAATAGTTACATAAGAACTCTCTTTACTATTTCTCTAATATTTTATAAACATAAATTGCATGAAATATTTATTAATTTAAAAGAATTAAGTCTACTTGGAGAATTTTCCATAGGACTGCTTTTCAGATATACTTTGGTGGGATTATAGTGCTAGATATACTGCGAGGCCTAGATTTCTTCTTCTGGAATCATTGGGCATAGGGAATGCCTTTTTAGAACTAGACACAGTTAAGAGGAAGGGGCTTGGGGCATAAAGATAGATTCTTGGCATTACTGCCATTTATTCGTGAAACTTATTTATATTTTTTAGAACTTTCTCAAAATCATCTCACATATACCACTTTCATTGATGATGGGGTGCAACTGTGCCAACCAACTGATTTGGTAGGTCAGGAAAATACCCAATTCATAATGGTCATCCCAGATCATAAGATAACATGTTGACCTACGGTCAAGAGTTCTGTTTCTACTAAACCATGTAGTAAGCCTAAGCTGCTGTTTCCAAAAGAATCAATATCTATAGATGACTATACAGGTTTTCTCCAAAGGCCTGAGGTCTGTATTATGATTAACCCATAAATGCCTAATAAAATAACCCATATCTCATCCATATATGCCACAGACAGTACAAGAACCAGCAGATTTAATGGTCCACGTGGCAGAGTAACTTTCATGGCAGCCTGGACCTATTGCCTATTTTTCTCTTGTTCTGAAAGCTAATCATAACTGGCCACTTTTTTTATTAGTAATTTTATCATAGCATGCCCAAAGGAGGTATATATATGACCCCAAATTCCAAAGAAGCATTTACTGATATCCATTGTACCTTTACATGTTGTACCTTTTTCTAAGTGTCCTGATTCAGAAACTTGTCTTTTACTTTAGAGGAAATATCTCCACATGTCATACATACATTAATGGGTCCCTATACATTTCACCAACATGAAGATTTATTTTACTTCATTTTAATTTTTTTTGGTTTTTTGGGGGGGACTTATTTCCAAGTGGCCAATTAATCTAAAGGAATTATATCATATGAGAGGCTCAAAACCAGTCTCATTACTTGCAGTTGATTACTTAGAGGCAATGTAGCTAGATGTGACATATTTATTTATTTATTTATTTATTTATTTATTTATTTATTTATTTTTAGATGTGACTTTTAAATAGGAGTCTATGATGTTGGATCCATGTGTAGCTTCTATCTCTGCCACTATGACCACTCCATGCATTTGACATCAATAATGCCAGTTCTGGGGTGGCTAATGACAAGCATTGGGTGATATCACCTAGGCAGGCCATTTTATTGACCTGATTGTTCAGCAATTCTTTAATGGTGGCTGCAAGAGGTGGTATGAAAATTTTATTTTCTATGCTCACTCTCTTTAATCTATCCACATGTCTATATCACTAATTTCCTTGTTAACAATCACCCAGTCCTTTTCCTTTGAACTCTCCAGCAGATAACCAGGCCATTGGCTATTTTCCATGAATATATATTTTCTCTTCAAACTGCTTTTTTTTTCTATAAAAATAGCTAGGTGCATTACTTACAGCTCTGCACCTTGGGAGCTATCATCCATTTTTGGTTTGCACTCATGTCCTGAGATAAACCATCTGGACAATGAATTTGAGTGCTTTCTTCCTCTTAAGGTGCTCTCACCACAAAGCTACTAATTGTGTGCAAGTACTGATGATACTTATGGTTTGGCCATACTTAAATTTATTCTAGGATTGTGTGGTATATTCTGACTCCTAGATTGTAAAATATGGTGTTCATAATTTTTTTTTACTTTTAATATATTATTTTTATTTCATAGTTCTTAGGAGATGGTTAGTAAATGTAAATACTACACTGATGATATAATCACATTTTATTTTATTTTGTCAGAGTCTATTTAAAAAAACACTGATGATATAATCACATTTTATTTTATTTTGTCAGAGTCTATTTAAAAAAATTTTTAATTGATTTCAGAGAGGAAGGGAGAGATAGAGAAATAGAAACATTAATGATGAGAGAGAATCATTGATTGGCTGCCTCTTGCATACCACAAACTGGAGATTGAGCCTGTAACCCAGGCATGTGTCCCTCCCAGAAATCGAATCATGGTCTCTTGGTTCATAGGTCAATGCCCAATCACTGAGCCTTGTTGGCTGAGCCCAGAATCTATTTTTAAAATAAGGTGGGAATAATTTGTGATCAATGGACTTATATTGATGGCAACTATAGTATAAATGATAGCTTTATAAGGTGAGAATCTTTTAGTAATGTTGATATTTTCTATGAATTATTATGAAGCTTTGTGTATAGATTTCTCTATTGAATATATATAACATGTAGACAATACCTACTATTTCTTCCTAGCTACTTAAATGTTCAAATATAAATGCTTACTGGGGATGAAAATATTTCATTTAGTACTCTAGATCAAGAGGGCAATTCATTGCTGAAATTTTCAGTTTACCAAATTTATAACATTGGCACTTTTAGAGAATTTACATATTTCTAATATCATTTTACAAAGCAATTTCATGTTAAATGAAATAGAAAAAGCAAATGAAAAGAACACTTTACAAATGTCAATGTCTCACTTAACTTTATCATTGACTTATTTTAAATAAAAAAGATAGTTTCATTTGAAATTTAATAGGAATTCTATATTGTGTTCTTATAAGATGAATGTTACAGAATTTTACCAGGAGTCATTAATTTTTAAATAAAATCACTTTAGATCAAGTCTCATAAAACTCCTTGTCTCTATAAAAGCATTTGTTTTTGATATGTCCAGATCACCTTGGCTGTGCTTCATTTTTAAAATCTGCACAGTGAAGATTCTTATCCAAACTTCATCTCAAATTAAAAACCTATTCACAATCAAAAGACCAACATATTCTTCTGTGTTTGAATGGCTTTCTGTCAAGTTTTGAAGGATTGTCCATATTGATATTTATGAAATAAAAGAAATGGGCCATAAAAGTAAATAGATCACAGTGCCATATAAAAGCCTTAAACAGACTAGTAAAAAATGCTGATGCAAACACTTCATTACAGGAAACCACTATTGTTTTGGATAACACTAATGACAAATGAACAAGAAAACCAAACACAAAACTTCTAAAGCTACTAAAATGTTAGCAGATATAGAATTACGTACTGAGCTATAATGTAGAGTAAATGGAAACTTTTGAATTAAGGCCAAGTTAAAGGTTTACTGGTTACCAGTCAATCTTTGTGCCTGAATTCCTTCTATTAAAAATATTTAATGCTGGGTAGAATTCCATTGTCTATATGCATCACATCTCCTTTATCCAATCATCTATCAAAGAACACTTTGGTTGTTTTCATAAATCAGTTACATCTTAATTATGTATACTTCAATGCTAAACTTAAATCTCTTCAGAGAGCATCATGAATAATGGTACAAAGAACATAGGGGTGCATATAGCTTTCTGAGTAAATGTTTTCAAATTTTTCAGGTAGATATCCAGAAGAGGGACTGCTGGGTCATATGGTAATGCTATTCTTAATTATTTTAGGAACCTCCATACTGTTTTCCATAGTGGCTATACCATTTACATTCCCACCAATAGTGAATGAGTGTTCTTTTTCTCCACAACCTCTCCACCACTTGTTATTTCTTGTCTCAGCGATAATGGGTATTCTGACAGGTGTGAGATGGTATCTCATTGTATTTTGATTTGCATTTCCCTAATAGCTAGTGAAGTTGAACAACTTTTCATCTATCTGTTGGCCATTTGTATGTCTTCTTGGGAGGAGTGTCTGTTCAGGACTTGTGTCCATTTTCTAATTTGTTTATTTTGTTGTTCTTTGGTGTTGAGTTAGCCATAAGAAAAGGTGAAATGCTGTCATTTGTGACAATATAGATGGACCTCACGAATATCATGATAAGCAACATAAATCAGACAGAAAAAAGTTTTTAACTATAGGGTTTCACTCATTTATGGGATATAAAACTGAAAGCAACAAGTGAATAAACAAGAAAAACAAAAACTCATAGACACAGTCTACAATATGGTGGTTACCAGAGTAAAAGGGAGTGAGGAGATGGTAAAGGGGATCAAATATTTGGTGAGAACGATGATTTTGAGTTTGTGTGGTGGGAATACAATACATCATACAGATTATGTATCTTAGAAATATATACTTGAAAAACTATATAATCTTAATAACTGATGTTATTCCAATAAATTATTTAAAAAATAATAGTTAAGATATCAGTCAAGGACAATAATGCTATCTGTTGGGATTTGCAATGTACATTTTCCAAGGCCAAGTATTCAGGCAAAAGCAACATTTGGTGAAATTTTCTAAAAAAAAATGACAAGCTTGCCTTTTAGGATGTTACATACAAAGGAAGGTTGCTTTTCTTCCTAGCATCTATCATTTTTCTTTCACATTTCTATCCTAAGCTACCATGCTTGCTGCTTCTCAGCCATCAAGATATATATGAGATATCTTTGGTGTCCATATTCTCATCCTCTGGAAAGAAGGTCTTTCCTGACAATATTGCATACGTGTGTCCTTCACCTTCTGCTCCATGGCTATCCCTGGGACTTCATTGTGGTAGTGTGGATGGACCTCAGAAGTGGGAAAGACTTAAAACTCCTAAGGGAAACTCCTGACCCAGTGTGAGTACACAGGAGCCAGGGAACACATTTTCCTACCTCCTAGCATTCAGGCAGGTAATTCTGGGAAACATTTGTACATTTCTCAGAAGGTCTAGAAAAAATAAGCTCACATTACCTGCAATGGTGATCTCAATAGTAAATCCTTATGTTCTTTATTCCTCATTTCCTGCCTTAGACTCCAAGGAAGGCCACTCTGACTCTCCAGGATCATCTTGAAGATTAAAAAAAAAAATCCATCATATGTCCTTCTTCAGGGTGGAAAACCCAGCTGAGACTCTTTGAAAAATATAATTATAATTTAAGCTTTCTAAGGAAAGTTAAATGGCTCATCATTTCCTATGGGATATAGTTCAGGTTCCCTAGTGAGGCATATAAAGTCTTTGATGGTATTGGCTATGCCTAATGCTCTTGTCCTTCCCCTGTCACAGCTGATGTTCAAACACTACTCCCTTAAGAGACTGCTTGAGGATGCCTCATTATGCCATGATGTTTCCAGCATTCATCATTGGCAGCTGTTTTTTACTACTCCTAAAATATTTCCCTTTTGCCTACTGAACATCCTTCTTTGGTTAGCCTCCTTTTACTCCTTAAACACAGTATCTCACTTATTCCTTTGTGTCTGTACTTTTCATAATGTTGTTAATTTTATCCCCCTGTCTATGGGTTTGTTTCTTCTACTTTGCTTACTTCTGCCAGATTGATACTTTATTCCATTTTTAATTCTCATACACTCTGCAGTGTTTGATTTATAACAGTTAGCCATAAACACTTATATATGAACATAGAATGATTAGGCATATAGTTTCACCCACTCTCTTATGTAGTGACTCAATGTACACTTTATGTTCATGTCACTAGTCCCAGTTACAGACTCTCCAAGTGGGCCTCTGTTACTGGAGTGAGTCTGCCTCAGGCCAGCCTATAGTGTGTGGGTTCTTGACTTTTCTTAGGAAAGATTTCACAATACAAGTCCAGGTGATTTTGAGAGAAATTTTATTAAGATTGGTTACAAGTGTTCTGGAATCCTCAGACTTTAGGAAGAAATAAAACATTCATGCCCAGGAAGGGGAATAGACATGATGATCTAGAGTGATCCAAACTGAGTTTTTGCCCTTAGAGATTTTTATCCTTTTGAAAATTATTTTTCTGTGGGGAGAATCTTAGTGGAGGATTTTAGCAGAATATTCACCAGCTTTCCAGGTACATTTTAAAAAATATATATTTTATTATTTTTTTACAGAGAGGAGAGGAGAGTGATACAGAGCTAAAAACATCCATCAACTGCCTCCTGCATACCCCCTACTGGGCAACCAAGGTACATGCCCTTGACTGCAATTGAACCTGGAGCCCTTCAGTCCACAGGTCGACGCTCTAGCTATTAATCCAAGCCAGTTAGGGCTCCAGGTGCATTTTTAAATATGCTGATGCATCATTGATGCTTTATTGTTTTACTTTTATCTCAGGTCTTAATGGGATTTTTGTTATTTGTTCCTTGACTTCATCTGTCCTTGGGTTAAATGCCACAAATGACATTCACTGGGTCTTTGTTCTCTATTTTCCCAGGCCAAGGTGATTTAAGCCATGTATTCTCTGGTTAGGGTAGGGAGGTATAGAACATTTGCTCTTGTGTCCTTGGTCAGGGGATATAAGGTATTTTGATTCACCAGCTGGCTGTAAAAAGTTCAAATTGTTTGGCTTTGTTGAATTTTCTTGTCTCAGTTTCCCCATTCCATTTACCCAGGAATTTTCCCAGGTTCATACTATCCTACCATACCTTTAGGCAGACATCTCCTTTAGTAACTCTGGAAATTGTTGTCATCCTATATGATTGTAGATTGTGGTCACATAATTCTTGAATAAGCAAAGATTCATTGTTTATATAATTGAATGATAATTGAGCATGACAGTTTCTAAGTGATGTATGAGTCTGCCATAATGCTTATGAATCTAGGCAAGTGTGTGCTCTCCGAAGACATGTAACTTTAGCATTAAAGCAAACATAATTAAAATATAACTGATTTATGATATTGATGCAATTTTCATGTATTTAAATTTTTATTATCACAGATGTTTTTCATATGTAGAATAATGTGAGCACATTAATTTTAAGTTTAAGATTCATAGCTTCTTCTTTCAAAAGGAGAGGAAATGACAGAGAATGTGGGAGAAAAGGTATTCCCAGAGGCTCAGAGAGTTGTACTAAATCTGAGGTTTGTTTACTTTTTTCTTGTTATACCTGTGTATAACTTAAGGAAAGAATGACATTAATTTTACTGGGTAAGTAACTTGTGCAGAGTTGGATGACAATTAGTGGTAAGTGGAAGCTGAGGCATTTGAAGTTACATCTAAAAATTAATTAAGCTTTGTAAATTACTTTCATTTTAATAGTTGCATAAAAAATCAATAGAAAATTCCATTTTAATTTGAGTTTCAATTATTGAATTGTCCCCAAGAAACTGTAAGTAGCTTTTAAAATCTGATATTCTAATTTATTAAATTGCAACTGCAAATGTGTTTACTTATAAACTTAAAACATAACCTATACAATTTTTAAATTGTTAAAGTAGGAAAATTCTTATTATAAATAAAATTGCAAACTTTTTTTTGTAAAACCATGAGTGAATTTTTAAAATTAACATTTAAAATTATATATATACTAGAGGCTCGATGCACAAAATTTATGCACTTGGCGGGGGGGTCCCTCTGTCCAGCATGTGCCCTCTCACAGTCCAAGAGCCCTCAGGGGGTTGTCCAACTGATGGCTTAGTGCTGCCGTAAAGGCAGGAGACGATCCTGCCATCACTTCTGTGCTCACCAGCTGGGATCCTGGCTTCTAGATGAGTGGCACTCCCCCTGTGGGAGTGCACTGACTACCAGGGGGCAGCTCCTACATTGAGTGTCTGCCCCTTGATGGTCAGTGTGTGCCATAGTGATTGGTCGTTCTGCCATTTGGTTGATTTGCCTATTAGCCTTTTATTATATAAGATGTTTATATCCTATCTAATAAAAGAGTAATCTGCAAATTGACCATTCCTCTGCTACACTCACCAGCCACATCCACTAGCCACACCCACCAGCCAATCAGAGCAAGTATGCAAATTAACCCAACCAAGATGGCTATGGCCACAGAGAGAGCAGGTGGAAGGCTTGAGTTGCCTCTGGTGATGGAGGAAGCCAAGCTTTCTGCACACCTTGGCCTGCACTTAAGACAATGAAGTTTCAATGGTTGTACCAGCAAAAGGTTTGTCTCTGCTCCAGGCTACAAAGTTTCAATTGTAGAAGATAAATGAATCTCAGATACCAGGGCCTCTGCTTGGGTTGCTTGGGGCATGACCAGCCTGCAAACCACCACAGGCCCCTTGCTCAGGCCACCCCACACCTCAAGTGAACACCCACCTTGATCCAGGACACCCTTCATGGCAAACCAGCTAGCTCCCACCCATGCACCAGGTCTCTATCCTATCTAATAAAAGAGTGATATGCAGATTCACCATTACTCCAAAACACAAGATGACTGCCCCCATGTGAACATAAGATGGTCATCACAAGATGACCAGCAGGGGAAGGCAGTTGGCAGGGACCAGGCCTACAAGGGAGGGCAGTTAGGGGTGACTAGGATGGCAGAGGAGGGAAGTTGGGGATGACCGGGCCTGCAGGGAAGGGCAGTTGGTGGTGACCAGGCCCACAGGGTAGGGCAGTTAGGGGCAAACAGGATGGCAGGGGAACAGTTAGGCATCAATCAGGCTGGCAGGGGAGTGGTTAGGGGGTGATCAGGCTGGCAGGCAGAAATGGTTAGGGGCAATCAGGCAAACAGGCAGGTGAGCAATTGGGAGCTAGCAGTTCTGGATTGTGAGGGGGATGTATGACTGTCCATTTAGGCCCGATCCTACTTGGGCAGTCAGACATCCCTTAAGGGGTCCCAGACATCCCTTAAGGGGTCCCAGATTGAAGGACAACCCCTTACCCCATACACAAATTTTGTGCACCGGGCCTCTAGTATCTATATAATTGTGCATCTTATATATGCATGCATACATATTCATCTTATTATTTTGTTTAGATAAATCAAATATGATAATTTGAAAAAAATTTTTAAAAGTTGAATAGAAAGTGGCCCTTGTTACATAATTTGAAATATCTTTTTCTCTAACTTATTTATTCAATACATATTCATAGTACTTACTTTTTATGAAGTGCCAGGAAAGATGAAAAGATGAGTTTCATATAAAAATTATAAAAATAATACATATTGGAGCATAACATAAATGCAAACTCTACCTAAGCTGTTTTATGGGTTTTGATATTAACATACCTGTGTGACCACCAACCAGACCAGTAAACAGAATGTTGCTCACAACCCAGTGGCCACCTCATACTTCCTCCCAGTTACATGCCCCTCAAAGAGAAGCTGATTTCTTCACAGATTTTCTATCTGCTATTAAAAAGCAAGTAAATGGAATCTTACAACTGTACTCTTGAGTATCTCTCATCCTTTCAATACAATGCCTGTGAGAATTAATCTTTGTTGTTGCTTACAACAGAAGTTCACTTTTTTCATTCTTTGTGATAGTCTAATACTAAAGAACGATTGATTTTGTTATAAATAATGTTTTCATGCATTTTTATACACACAGATGCACAAAATTTTGAGGTTTTTACCCAACATGGAATTGCTTTCTCTAAGGGTGCATTATCCCAAATTAAATGGCTTAAAATAAAAATAAACATTTATCATTGCATGCAATTTTAATCAATTAGGAAATCAAGAACAGTTTGGCTGTGTATTTTTTGACTAGGTTCTTTCATGAAGCTGTGGTCTAGATGTTGTCCCTGGCTGTAATTATCTGAAGCCTTGATTGGGGTTGGAGGATCTGCTTCCAAGACGGCTCACCCACAAGGCTGTTGGATGAAGGTCTCAGTTTCTCACCATGTGGGCCTCTTCTTGGGACTGCTTAAAAACTTATAAGTCAACTGGCTTTGACAAGAATGAGTGATGCAAGACAGAATAAGGCAGGAGCCACAATGTCCTTTATGACCTTGTCCTGAAAGTCATACAATTATTTCTACAATATTCTGTTAGTTACAGGGGTCAGCTCTATTCATTGCAGGAAAGAACTACATAGAGTGAATACTAAGAGGCAGAGGTAACTGATCCATCATGAGGCCTGGCTTTAAAAGAGAGTATGCAGCAAGATGGCAGTGTAAGTAAATGCTGGTATTCACTACTTTTCACAACCACATCAAAATTACAACTAAAATACAGAACAACCATCATTCCAGACCACCTGAAATCTGGCTGAATGGAAATCCTACCACTAGAGAAGTAGAAAAGAAAGCTCTTTGAGACTGGTAGGAAGAGTGGAAGCACAGAACAGGCTCGTCTGTCACCCATGTGTGGTATTCTTTTAATTAGGAGGGATATCTCAGCTGTGGAGGCCTCGTATGAGGAGCAAGGGGTCCCATCCTCATCCATACCCCAAGGCCAGGGTTCCAGAGCTGGGAAGAGAAGTCCCCATGACTTTGGGCTATAAAAATCAGTAAGGATTATGACTGAGTAACACAGGAGTTGCTACAGACCCAAGAAGTTCCTCTTAAAGGGCGTTAATGAATTTATGTGGGTTTATTCCCTCTGACCTCCAGTGCTAGAGCAGTGGCTAGGGGGAATTCAGGAAGAATTATGAGGAAGAACTGGATTGTCTGGCATCAGAACAGGAACTTAGGGGTGGGTTTCTCCCAGACAGGGGTGCTCCCAGGGGTCATTGTTCCTATGCTGAGACCTCCCCTGTCACAAAGCTGACTGGCAGCCATATCTGAGTTTCTATCAGCCTGGATCATACTGTTCATTTTGCCATGGTGAATCCTTGAGATCCTGCACTATCCAATTTGCAGTCCCACCCAAGCTGTTTGCAGAGGCTTTTCCATATGAAGGCTTAGCTGTGCACAAGGCTATAAAGTTTCAATTGTAGAAGATAAATAAACCCCAGATACCAGGGCTTCCACTTGGGTACAGAGGGGGGAATGGCTGGCCTTCAAACCAACACAGGCCCCTCACCCAGGCTGCCCCACACTCCAAGGGAACCCCCACCCTGATCTGGGACACCTTTCAGGGCAAACCAGCTGTCCCCCACCCGTGCACCAGGCCTCTATCCTATCTAATAAAAGAGTAATATGCAGATTGACCATCACTCCAACAAAAGATCCTGCCCCCATGTGGATACAAGATGGCTACCACAAGATGGCTAGCAGGGGAGGGCAGTTGGGAGGGACAAAACCTGCAAGGAAGGGCAGTTGGGGGTGATCAATCCTGCAAGGGAGAGCAGTAAGGGGTGACCAGGCCAGCAGAGGAAGGAAGTTTGGGGTGACTGGGCCTGCAAGGGAGGGCAATTGTAGATGGTCAGGCAGGCAGGGGAGGGCAGTTGGGAGGGACCAGGCTGCAAAGAGGGCAGTTGAGGATGATCAAGCCTGCAGGAGAGGGCAGTTAGGGGTGACCAGGTCGGCAGAGGAGGGAAGTTTGGGGTGACACCCAGGGAAGGGCAGTTAGGGGACACCCAGGCCTGCAGGGCAGAGCAGTTGGGGGGGACCAGGCCTGCAGGGGAGGGCAGTAAGCGGCAAACAGGCTGGCACGGGAGCAGTTAGGTATCAATCAGGCTGGAAGGGGAGTGATAGGGGGTGATCAGGCTGGCAGGCAGAATCAGTTAGGGGCAATCAGGAATGTAGGCAGGCGAGCAGTTGGGATCCAGCAGTCCTGGACTGTGATAGGAATGTCCGACTGCCTGTTTAAGCTGGGTCCTAGATTGGAGAGGGTACAGGCTGGGCTGAAAGACATGGGGCCTCTAGTGTGTGTGTGTGTGTGTGTGTGTGTGTGTGTGTGTGTGTGTGTGTGTGTATATATATATATATATATATATATATATATATATATATGTATGTATATATGATAGCCTAATGACCATTATGGCAGAATAACCCAAATGACTGGCCGCTATTATGCTCATTGACCACCAGTGGGTAGACGCTCAACACAGGAGCTGGGTTCTGGTTTTCAGTGTGCTCCCACCTGGGGAGCACCACTCAGCCAGAAGTCAGGACCATGGCTGGCGAGCGCAGCGATGGTGGCGGGAGCCTCTCCTGCCTCCAGGACAGTGCTAAGGAGTAGCAAGCTGAGTGGTATGGAGCCTGCAGCTAAGGAGCAGAGAGCCAAGCTGTAAACCAGCAGACAGACATCCCTGGAGGAGTCCCGGACTGTGAGAGGGCACAGGCTGAGCTGAGGGACCCCTCTCCAGTGCACAAATGTTGTGCACTAGGCCACTAATATTATACATTACAAATATCTTAACACACTCTGTAACATAATTTTTGTTACTCACAAGTTATTTTCTATGATTAATAACTATTACTAGTACATTTTTATGTAATTGAATCTATCAATGGTTACCTTTATAAGGAATGCTTTTTATATTTTTGATTAAGTACTTTGTATCCAAAGATGATGAAGATATTTACCTATGTTATCTTCCAGAAGTTTTACTGTTTTATGTCTAACAAATAAAAGTACAAATCACTTGACATTAATTTTTTTTAGTATGGGGTAAAACAAGAGTCACAGTTGTTTTTCATATATCCATCCAATTGAAAAATAATTATTTACTGAAAAGTTTATCCTTCTCCCACTCTTCCACGGGACCAATTTTTTATAAATCAGAGGTCTATACATATATGGTTTCCTTCTAGAAATCGTCTATTTTTTAATATATTTTATTGATTTTTTACAGAGAGGAAGGGAAAGAGATAGAGAGTTGAAACATCGATGAGAGAGAGACATAGATCAGCTGCCTCCTGCATGCCCCCTACTGAGTATGTGCCCACAACCAAGGTACACACCCTTGACTGGAATCAAACATGGAACTTTCAATCTGCAGGCCAAAGCTCAATCCACTGAGCCAAACCGGTTTCAGCTAGAAATTGTTTTTTGATGCATTGATATATTTTATGACCTTTATACTGAAACCACATTGTCTTAATTACTGTCATTTTGTAAATCTTGATAATTTGGTATCTTTTTTATTATATTTTTAAATCATATAGATTATTATTAGCTTTAATGCTCTTATCTCCCTCCTAAGAAAAATGTGTTTAGGTTTTGATTAGAACATTATTGCCTCTACTGATACAAAATTGAACACATTAGAATATTGAATATTTAATTCCATTAACATAGTTTATATCTATATTATATGAGACTATTTTAAAAAAATATGTTTTATTGATTGTTTTTACAGAGAGGAAGGGAGAGGGATAGAGAGTTAGAAACATCAATGAGAGAAACATCGATCAGCCGCCTCCTGCACGCCCCCTACTGGGGATGTGCCTGAAACCAAGATACGTGCCCTTGACCGGAATGGAACCTGGGACCCTTGAGTCCATAGGCTGATGCTCTATGCATTGAGCCAAACCAGTTTTGGCTATAAGACTATTTTTTAAAAATATTTTATAGTTGTGGATATGTCTCATATTTTATTACATTGTTTATAATATAATTATAAATATCATTGGAAAAATAACTTTCTATTAATCTTTGTATCATTTATAAAAATGTAATTAGTTTATTCATGTTGACCTCGTATCTAGCAAACTTAAATTATTACTAGTAAGTCCAGTGGTTTATCTATAGGTTATTTGGACTTTCTATGTATCAAATTGTTTCCTGTGAATAACGGTAATTATATTTTCTCTTTTCATATACTTATGATTATATATATACTTATGTAAATATTTATATGATATATTTAATTTATTTTTTTAAATAAATCTTTATTGTTCAGTTTATTATAGATGTTCCTCTTCCCCCCCATAGCTACCCTCCACTTGATCACTCCCCCACACCATACCCTTCCCTCCCCGCCACTGTCCTCATTCATAGGTGTAAGATTTTTGCCAAATCTCTTCCTGCACACCTCACTTCTCCTTTTCCCTGAGAATTGTTAGTCCATTCCCTTTCTATGCCCCTAATTCTAGTATATTCACCAGTTTATTTTGTTCATCAGATTTTTTTTATTCACTTGAATTTTAGATTCACTTGTTGATAGTTATGTATTTGCTATGACTTTGTTGTTCATAATTTTCATCTTTATCTTTTTATTCTTCTTCCTTTTCTTAAAGAAAACCCTTCAGCATTTCATATAATCCTGGTTTGGTGGTGATGAACTCCTTTAGCTTTTTCTTATCTGTGAAGCTCTTTATTTGCTTTTCAATTCTGACTAATAGCTTTGCTGGGTAGAGCACTCTTGGTTGTAGTTTCTTGCAATTCATCACATTGAATATTTCCTGCCACTCCCTTCTGACCTGCATAGTTTCTGTTGAGAAATCAGCTGACAGTCGTATGGGTTCTCCCTTGTAGGTAACTAACTGGTTTTCTCTTGCTGCTTTCAAGATTCTCTCTTTGCCTTTTGCCCTTGAATTTAATTATGATGTGTCTTGGTGTGGTCCTCTTTGGATTCTTTTTGTTTGGTGCTCTGTGTGCTTCCTGGACTTGTAAGTCCATTTCTTTCACCAGGTAGGGAAAGTTTTCAGTCATTATTTCTTCAAATAAGTTTTCAGTATCTTGCTCTCTGTCTTCTTCTGGCACTCCCATAATTCTGATGTTGGGATGCTTGAAATTGTCCCAGAGGCTCCTTACACTATCTTCACATTTTTGGACTCTTTTTTCATTTTGTTTTTCTGTGAGAGTGTTTTTTGCTTCCTCATATTTCAGATCTTTGATTTGATTGTTGGGGCCCTCTAGTCTGCTGTTGGATTTCTGTATATTATTCTTTATTTCAGACAGTGCATGCTTAATTTCTGACTGGTTCTTTTCCATTTTTTTGGCATACTCATTAAGATCTCTGAAGGTCTCACTAAGTTTCTAAGAGTTCTCAATAAGTTTGTTGGCCGTTTGTAGAAGATTCTTGAGTATCTTTATAAATGTGGTTTTGAACTCTATGTCCAGTTGTTTGCTTTCCTCCATTTCTTTCATTCATGACATTTTCTTGGTCTCTGCATTTTGGCTGCCTCCCAGTGTTAATGGGGTGGCTTTGTGTGCTAGTTGTCCTTAGGGCCCGTTAGCTCCACCTTCCCAATCACCTGAGGTAGACAGTCTTGGTGCACCCCTTTGTGGGCTGGGTTCACAGTCTTGTAGTTAAGCCTTGATTGCTATTGGTACACTGGGAGGAATGGACCTCCAGGCCAATTGACTGTAAGGATTAGCTGTGTCTATTAATGGAAGAACTACTGTGCTGGAGACACCCCTATGGGGCAGGACTTGCTTCAGAGGGGCTTTGGTGCTCACCAAGTCTGCCTCTTGAATGTGTCACTTATGTATGTGAGGAGTTGAAATCTGGTGTCGTCTCACACTGACCTCTAAGTGTACTGGTTCCTGGATCTCCAAGGAGGTGCAAGTGAGCTAGTGTCTGAGGCCACCCAGCAGGAGCTACAGGGAGATCTGCAGATTTCTCCTCTTTGCTTGGAGTTTGGAAGATTTGGAATTGTCTGACCCAGTTGCAATTTGTTAGGTTAAGTTGCCTGAGGGCAGGCCATTCATATGCAAAAGTAGCTGCATAGCTGGGTGGATTTGTAAATTGGGTGGGGTGAGATGGGACCTCAGGGAATCACTAGGCTAGGGCATGGCAAACAGCAAATCTCTGCCATTCTGTTCAATGTCCTGTGTCTCCAGCCCCATTAGTAAACAGTGATTCCAGTGTGCAGCTCTGTGACAGAGCCACCCTCCTTTTCTGACCTGATGGTAGACAGTCCAGTTTCTCCCTGTATGAGTCTGGGTCCCCAGAATCTCACCAGAAACTGGAGTTCAAAGAGTCGGGAACTTGTAACTTTCTCCCAGTTGAAAAACAACAGCTCATGCCAGCCCGATTCGACTAGGTCTGTACCTCTGCCTTTCTGAGCCTCTGCATGTCCTACCAGGTCTGGATGTACTTTTTTCTTTCCTTCTAGTTGTAGAACTTCCACTCCGCCAGCTTTCCTGTGCTTCTGGGGGATAGTTTTTTGTCTTTTAGTTGTAATCTTGGTGTGGTTGTGAGAGATAGCATGTACAGATGGATATCTTATCCCGCCATGTGGTCCCCCTCTCCCCCCATATCATATATTTTATAGTTAAACTGGATAGGCTCTTCAGAGAGTGTTGCATAGGAGAGCAGAGCATTTATACCTGTTTTATCCCAATTATGTGTAAGACTTTTAATATTTAATCATTTAATGATTTTTGCTATAGTTTATTTTTTAAGATTCTCTGTGTCAAAGGAAGATCTCTAAATCCCTAGTTGACTAAAACTCAATTTTTTAAAATCATGATGGTTTTAAATTGCATTATATGCTTTTTTAAAAATATATTAAGTGGTCATATGATTTTCTTCCTTCAGAAAGAAAGATCTCTAAATCCCTAGTTGACTAAAACTCAATTTTTTTAAATCATGATAGTTTTAAATTGCATTATATGCATATGATTTTCTCCCTTCAGAAAAAAAAGTATGATGATTTATATTGATAATTAACATTCTTTGGAATAAATATAATTTAGTAGTCATGTGTGGTTTTATATATATTGCTGAATACTTTTTGATGTTACTTTTGCAAGTGAGTTATTTGTAATTATGTTCAAAATAAATTAGCCTGAGTTCTGTTTTGTTTTGTTTTTCAGCAAAGTCCTTGTCATGTTGTGGCATCAAGATTGTACTGACTCATAAAATGAAATGGAAAATGTGTTCAGTCTTTTTGTGTTCTCTAGAAGTGATTTTTATTTATTTATATTATTTATTCCTCAAATATTTAGAGAAGAATTCACTGGGGAATTCGTGTGAGTGTGAAGTTTCCTTTGGGGAAAATATTTTAAATACATAATAAATCAGATGACTACCAAGATTTTCTATTTTTGCTTGTTTCAGCTATGGTAATTGCTTCATTGAGATTTATTTATTTACTTATTTTTACTCAGATTCATAATAAAATATTTGCTTACAACTTTTTTTTGAAAAATTTCCTCTGCAATTTCATTTTTCTTGAATATGTTCTTTTTTTTAAATTTCTTTATTGATTAAGTTATTACATATGGGTCCTTATCCCCCCATTACCCCCCATTCCCCATGTGTTCTTTATTTCTTAGTAAGACTTCATGTTCTTTCCTTCTTATTTTCTTATGGGAACTTATATATTGATGCTGTGACAGTGTGGGGGCACTGGACCCTACTTGGATGCCAAGTATTAGATGAAGAAGACATAAATGTTGTAGGCATATAGGATAGTCTTTATTGCAGAACAAGTAGCCATTGCAACAAGAAGCTATTAAACAAAATAGTTCTTCAAAGTAATCTCACAAAGCAGCCACAGCAAACATAGGAGCCATTGCTAACAAAGCAGCCTGATCAAGTAGCCCAGGCCTACATAAAAGCAGCCTCTCACTGGCTGGTCAGTAACATATCTTTATACCAACTTAGGCAAAAGAGACTTCTTACCAAATAGTGACATCAATATCTAGGTTATATAAAGATATGCCTGCATAGTACATACAGTAAGATTGCTGTGTCCTTGCTTTTGCACCTGCTTATGGCAAATTGGCCTTGAACATCTAGTATACTCTGGTCAGGGCCCCCACACTCAAATTGCCCTTGGACATCCAGTGTACTCTGATTAGAGCTCCCACAGATAGCTTTTCTTCCTTGAAGAACTGGTTAGGTGTTTGTTGTTGGTGGTGGTGTTGTTTTGTTTTTGTTTGTTTGTGTTTTTTTTTTATCAGGTATTTGCATGAGTTTTCTGCAAATGGTAATAGGACCAGGAGAGTCTTTTGACAAATATTGCTCCTATGTATTTTTATTTTGTCAAGTTTTCCTATCTTGTCTGCTTCTGTGATACAAGCTGACTGAGGAATCTGTGAAACATGAATTTCAATTAACATCAGTTAGCAAAGGATTTAGCTTTAGCCTTATATATAAAATACTCTTTCTCTGGAGATTTTAAATGTAATTTAGTTCAATTTTGTATTTATTGAAATATTCTGACTGCACAGACTCTCAATTTCATTACATGCTTCCTTCATTACATTTCTGTATAAGTTATTTAAATTATCTCACATGAATTTAAAACAAACCTAAAATCAATTTCATTTTCTTTTCAAAAAACTAACTCCCTGTTTCAGCCTCTAATGTCTCAGTCATTCAAACTATAAAACTTTGAATTATCTCTACTTTATATATTTCTCCTTAACATTAATTAACAAAGTATGGTAGTTCTTTTCTTATTGCTCATCAATTTATTTTTTCATTTTTTTCTGCCACTATCCTAGACTAGGCACTCTAACTTTATTATGTGAATATAGTCATTTTTAATCACTTCAATTTATCTTACAAATATTATCTATTTGTTTATTTTATTCATTAGAGCCACATGTAAGTAAATTCATATGGTATTTGTCTCTCCCTGACTACCTTATTTCACTTAGCATAACAGATTTTATACTGTTGCAAAAGGTAAAATTTCCTTCTTCTTTCTCTCTTTCTCTTCTTCCTCCTACCCCACCTTTCTTCTCCTTCTTCTTCTCCTTTTTTTTTTAAGGACCAAGTAGCATTCCATTGTGCACATGTGTCACAGCTTTTTTTATGCACTCATCAATTTGTGTTGCTTCCAAAGCTTGATTATTGTAAATAAAGCTGCAATGAACATAGGGGTGCATATATTCTTTCAAATTAATGTTTCATACTTCTTCAGTGATAGTATCAGGAGTGAAACCTCTGAAAAATAAGGTAGTTCCACTTTTAATTTTTTGAGGTAACTCCATATTGCCTTCTACAATGGTTGCATCAATCTTCATTCCCACCAACAGTGCAAGAGAGTTCTCTTTTCTTCACATCTTTGTCAATATAGTCTCATAGCGACAGAGAACAGACTAATGGTCAGAAGGGAAGAGGTTTGGCAGACTGGATGAAAAAGTTGAAGGATTAAGAAAAAACCAAACAAACCTCATAGACAGGCAATGGTTTAGTAAAATGCAGAGGATGTATTATAGAATTGTACACTTGAACCTATGCAATTTTATTAACCTATGTCACCCCAATAAATTCAATAAATTTTTTTAAAATATTGTAAAAAATTTACTCAAACATCATTGTATAGAAACACACAAGATGGTGCACTGGAAAAATTCCTCGTTATAAATATTAATGGCTGCATATATTCTGATTCCAAATAATTACTTTGATCTTATATTACACTGTTTTTATAATCTTGGGATGGGCAAAATTTTATTTTCTCTTATTTTCTAAATAAGACACAAAATGAACTAAACATATAAAACAATATTAATAAATTGAATTTCACTAAATTTTCTTTTTTTAAAAATATATTTTATTGAGTTTTTTACAGAGAGGAAGGGAGAGGGATAGAGAGTTATAAACATTGATAAGAGAGAAACATCCATCAGCTGCCTCAAGCACGTCCACTACTGGGGATGTGCCTGCAACCAAGGTACTTGCCCTTAATGGGAATCGAGCCCAGAACCCTTCAGTCCGAAGGCCAATGCTCTATCCACTGAGCCAATCCGGTTTCGGCTAAATTTTCTTTAAAAGAGTAAAAGGCAGGAATTTATTTTTAAAACATATACTTAACAAAAGACATTTTCAGAACAAGCAAATAATTCCAACTGATGAGTAAAGAAAGAGTAAATGAACAAATAAAAATAGGTATAAAGAAAACAAAATATAAATGGGTCAAATTTTGAACAGCATTTCAAAAGAGAGGATATCTAAATAGGTAAACTCTAAAGTCTTCAGGAAAATAAAAACTAAAACCACATTGAGGTACCATGAAAATAACTGATAAAAAAGACAGAAAGTAAAGTGTTAGATTGCTGGTTGAGTTCAAGTTTTTAAAAGCACTCAAAAAAGCTGTCTAGCAGTATCTACTAAAGTTATGCATACTTTTACACACATTGAGCTGAAATGAAATTAGTGCTTATGTTCACCAAAGGACACATGGCCAGATAACAATATTATTTACAGTAGCCCCAAATTATATAAACACAAATATGCATCATTAGTAGAACAGATTAAGGCACTGTGGCATAGTCATTCAATGAAAATCTATAGATATAAAATAATGAGCTACTACTATATGAAATAACATGGATAAATCTCTTAGACATAGCATTAAGCAAAAGAAGCCTGAAAAATATTAATATAATAATATGTATGAGCCTATTTATGTAAAGTTTAAAAACAGGCAAAATTAACTTATGGTAATAGCAATCACTATAGTGATTATCTTTGGTTATCAACTGGTATTAAGCCTGAGGGAGACTTCAGAATTGCTGGCAAAATTTTATCATGATTTGCACATAGATAATTTATTGAGCTTAAGATATTTGCATTTCACCATATGTCATATAACATAATATACATATATTAGAGAAAATGCAATCAGAAATGTGTAATATCTTGCTGATAAAACTCAATTATAATGTTTTACGTTTGAGCAGTTCTTTACATTTCATAATTCTTTCCCAATCATTACTTTAATTAAATCCCCACAATATACCTGTGAGCCTATCATAATGTATTATCTCAAATTCTTTTTAGAAAATGATGAAGCTAGGCAGGGGGGAATGGAGAGGAGTAGACCGAAACTGCACAAGTAGTGATATGATTTATGCATCAATAATGAGAACCAGAATTGAAGTCATATCTTCAGACACTAAAGCTATATATAGAATTTTATATTGTGTTTTTCAAATCTTATTAACAAAACATGGGTCCTGTATTAGTTTGAAAATTCTCGCATAATTTTTTCAATCTTGAATTCAAATTCTGATCCTATTCATCACAGCTGTTACTTTAAACAAGTCATTTTCTTTTTCTGGTTCATCATCAATAAAACAAAGTAAAAATAATTTCTTGCTGTTCTCCTATAAGCATAACTGTGAAATAGAAGCAGTAAGTAGATATAAATATATTCTGTATACTATTTTCACATATAAATTTTTAAGAAGATATTTTAGATTTTTGTAGAAAAATCAACCTATCCTTCTAATCCATTTAAGAAGATTGTCTTTAAAATTAAATAACATAAATATTTAACTTTCTTGTCTATACCTGAATAATTAAACTTTTAAACCTTATTTAACTAATTAAATTTTTCACTGATTAAAACTGGTGTCAACATAAGTAGTTTCTGACTTAGCTTCCCATCACAAGAACAACTAACAGCTTTTTAAGAATAAGACACCACTGGGAGAATCCTAGCACTTGGACCTGGGGGTGAGGCTGAAGCATACTGTCCTGCAACACAAAGATCAGGAAAGATTTCATTAGAAAGGTAAGAGAAATGGCTGCGTGTTGACCACATTGCCCCTTCCCTGGCCAGTGCAGTGCCATGCAGAGAGATTTCCCTGAGCCTCTGATTCCTCTAGTGGGAGAGGAGAAACCAGGAGGAACCACTAATCCTTCCCAGCAATGGGGTCACTTTGTAGGATTTCCTTCTCTTATCTCACACCACAGGGACTGCAGGGGAATCTGTGGGGATTAACCATAGGGACTCTGACTCTGAGGCAGAAGGGAAGAGGGATTTGACACAACCAGCACATGGATCTTGGAAGACAGTATTCATACCAATATGCCTGAAGAGTAATCCCAACCAGCATCTTTGCTCATCTACAGAACCAATTTGGGACACACTCTGACCAGGGAGCACAGTGGAGTGGAAACCAGCATGATTTAGATACTCAAAGAGGAGTTTGCCAGCCCTAAAGCATGGTTTGCCCACATCCACACAAGGAGCTGAGTCAGAGCCCCACACATTGTGGAGAGGTTCTTCCAGCCCCGTGTGACCAGGAGGGCTGGAGACATCTGTAAGTTGGACAGCTCAGAGGTGCTTGAGCTGAGAGAAGGGCAGGAAGAACCTATAGTCTGTAAAACCAGAGGCCCTGTTTGGCCAGGAAAAGTGAGTCAAATTGAGTAAAGACAACAATGAGATCTTTACTGACTGTAGAGCTGTTTCTCCCTCTGCATCTGGGCAGGCAATCTAATTTGTAGCTCTACTTATCACAGAATATAGCCTTCAGCCTACCCAACCAAAGACCATTCACTTGTTAACTGCTTTGGTGCACTAAAAACTTTTCAGTCTTTTTATTTGCTTGATTTATTTCACAGGTCACAAACTTATCTGGTTAATAGTTGCCTTCTGAGCTTAGGTGTATTTATACAACCTTTTTTTGTGTCAAAGTAAAATTTATTAAAGCTGTTGGAGTCAAGGTTTTTAATTCTCTTCAGTCTATCTTTTCTGTTGTATATGATACTATTCTGTTTAGGTAAGAATGTTTTCATTTTTCAAATTTAAATTCTTTATTGTTTAAAGTACTATATAAGTCTCTTTTCCCTCCATTGACCTCTCCCTCACCACCTCACCCCCAGCACACACCCTCATCCCCCACTGTCTCTGTCCATTGGTTGTGCTTATATACATGCATACAAGTTCTTTGGTTAATCTCGTACCCCTCACTCCCTGCCTTCCCTCTAAGGTTGGACAGTCTGTTCAATGCTTCTATGACTCTGGTTCTATTTTTGTTCATCAGTTTATGTTGGTCATTGTATTCCACAAATGAGTGAGATCCTGTGATATTTATCTTTCTCTGACTGGCTTATTTAGCTTAGCATAATGCTCTTCAGTTCTATCTATGCTGTTGCAAATGCTAAGAATTCCTTCTTTTTTTCAGGTAGTATTCCATTGTGTAGATGCATAACAGTTTTTTAATCCACTCATCTGCTGATGGGAACTTAGGCTGTTCCCAAATCTTAACTATTGTAAATTGTGCTGCTATGAAAATAGGGGGTGCATATATGCTTTCTGATTGGTGTTTCTGTTTTCTTGTGATATATTCCTAGAAGTGGGATTACTGGGTCAAATTCATTTTAATTAGTCTATGAAAGGTATAATTCTCTACATTAGAAATCACTTTAAATGATAGTTTTTGATAGTACTTTTTTTAGCATTTGAAGTCATTGGAGTGACAGAAAATATATTAAATTTGAATACACTTGGATTCTGCCACTTTATCAAGGTAAATAATTTTGTCTTTGCCTTCAAAGGATGCATGCCAATTAATTTTCAGATAATTTGAAGCAGGATCACCAGCTGAAGGCAATATAGGGGCTAGTCAAAGAACTTAAATTAATGACTAGGTTAGATAAACTGTCAGAGAGCCAGGAACGATAGCTGGGCACCAGGGAAAGCTTGCATGTATAGGCAACATCATTTCAGTTTCAGCAAATTGTGACTGACTGTGTAGAAATATATATCCAGTATTAAAGATCTTCAGAAATTTCTACAAAAGCCATATTTTTGTGTAGTATCTCTATTTTAAGAAATGAGTTCAATTAATACACACACACACACACACACACACACACACACACACACTGATAGTTTTATACAACCCTTGGGTACCAGATAATTTAAAACAGCTTTATTAACTTTGAATTTATTTAATCAGAATAAGCAGATCTAATGCAATTGAAAACTCATTCTACTGCATGTACATTTATAATGAACCAAAATTTTGCTTTCCAAAATCCCCAAATGTTACAATTCTGAACAAACTTTTGTGTTGATCATAATTTTTTTATATATAATATAACTTCCTGGACCCTTTTATTTTCAACTCAATTCTATTCACTCATTTAGTAGTTACTGAATAAACTATATGAAATCACTGGTCTATAGGGTCAGGATACATTATGGACAAAAGAAACAGGTCCTACCTTTAATATACTTTTACATATACTACAGAATTAAAATAGCTTTTTTTTTCCTCAAGACATTTTTTCAACATGAACATTTAATAAAAATTATTGATATTATACATATAAAAAACTAAGGAAAGTTTCTGAGGAAGCTCTAAAAAGTAAAATGAAAAATTGGTAAATACTTTGTGGCTTTAATTTCACCCTACTGTATTTGGTTAATTTTTGTCTACATTCTAAAAGCATGGATATATGGGTGATATGTACATTGCCTAAACCTAGTACCTATGGCCCAGATAGATCTTCTAAAACATATCTTCATACACATTGCCTGAAGAGAGCTTCTCTAACTGTAGTGAAAATATGCATTTCTAGTGGATTAAGACATGCCATTGGTGGAAATAGATATTTTAAAGAGCCAGAAGCAAGCCAATACAATCTACTTATTGTCTTCTAAGCATAAAATTTTCAATAGCATTTAGAGGGGGCATAGTATCTGCATACAAGCTCTTAATGCCTTTCTAATTATAAAATATATACACATAAGCAACCTGATCACCGTTTCACATGTATATATGTTCTCTGCTTTTTGGTAATGGCCCTGTTGTTTCAGAGTAAAGCAGTCAGGCTCAAAAAGTCCATCTGTTTAATAGCAAAAAATATTTTCCATATGAATGAATATGCCCTGGGAATGATTTTTTTTGGCTAGTGGTCAGTTCCATGGCAAAACACTTGGCAAAAGTTAGAGATAATATTGTTCTTATTGAAGAGATTGAGTCTGTCACTGCCTCTTAAATGTTAGCTACAGTGTTGAAAGGCTATGGTTGATGCTGAGCCTTCATGAGCTATAAACTTGAAAAAGCTAGCTTCAAAGATATGTATCCAATCTCTGATTCCAGGCAGCACCAAGTTATGGAAAACATTGGAATGCAAATAAAGTACCTTGATGTTTTTTGTCCTTGAATTTGTCAGTAATGTTTTATGTATACTTGCATAAATCTAATTTCTCAAGACTTTCTTCAAATTTACAGAATTTGAAAGATTAAAATGTAGGACTTCATGTTAAAAATAATTAACAATTTTAAGATGGCAATAGCAGATTGTTTAACCTAATTCAGGACTCTTCTAAGACCAGGGCCATGTGCACTTCCCTAATTGTATGCCTATGAAACTGACCCTGCTTGTACCTTATGGTCTTTATTTATAAAACTATTGGCCTGGTGCACAAAATTTGTGCACGGGGGTCAGGAGTGTCCCTCAGCCCTGCCTGCACCCTCTCTAATTTGGAATATCCCTCTCGCAATCTGGGGCTGCTGGCTCCTAATTGCTCACCTGCCTGCCTGCCTGATTGCCCCTAAGCACTCTGTCTGTTGGCCTGTTGCTCCCTCTCCAACTGTCCCCTCTGCTAGCCTGTTCACCCCCAACTGCCCTTCTGCTGGTCTGCTTGCCCCCAACTGTCCCTTCTGCTGGTCTGATCACCCCCAATTGCTCCTTCCCCCGCCAGCCTGTTCATCCCCAAATGTGCTCCCCACTGCTGGTCTGATCTCCCTAACTGCCTCTGCCTCAGTCTGCCACCATAGCTTTGTTCCTTCCGTAAGGTCTCCTGGAAGGTCTCCCAGTCTAAGTAGCATATTACACTTTTATTAGTATAGATTGTTCTTCAGAATCTACAGAATATATTACATCCAATTTCAGCCTCATCAGAATTTTCTAATTCAGGCTAAGTACACAAAGTCAGAGTAATCTATACTAATAAAAGTGTAATATTTTAATTAGACCAGACATCCCTCCGGACATTGTTCTGGACAACCTTCTGGATGAAACCTGAGCTGTGAGGGCTGAAGTGGCCACCGTGGTGGCGGGGAATGAACCCTGGCATGAATTTAGTGCATTGGGCCTCTAGTGCCAATGTAAAGAGTTGTCCAGATTTCTTCCTCAGTTTCTCCAGGTAATCAAACAGGAGCATGTTTTCTCTACCATGTGTGTTCGATTATCTCACATCCTTTCTTCTAGATCTCAATCTCATGAAAGTTGATTAAAAATTACCACTATACATTCTATAACATATTTTTCTTGAAAGCCAAATGTATTTGGAAAGGTATAAAGACAGTTGGTGTCTTTATGTGTTTGTGTAAGTCTCAATGTCCAAAGGAAGGTATGAGATAGGTTTAGATTTGGGAGATTGAATGAAAAGCTCACATGATGGGAAATATTAAGTGAGATCATAAAAGGATGAATGAATGAGTGACTGACAAACGGGCTGGTAAACAATTTGTTTCAAAAGCATTCAAGGTGTCTTATTCGTGGGATAGGTCTTAAGATTCCCAGTGGATGCCTGAAGCCAGGGATAGTGCAGGACCCTATATATACTATGTTTTTTCTTTCATCATATATTCTTATGATAAAACTTATCAATTAAGCATAGTAAGAGATTAATAACAGTAACTAATAATAAAATAGAATAATTATAACAATACATTATAATAAAGTTTATGTAAATGTGATCTATTTATCAACATATCTCATTGTGCTATATTCACTTTTTCACTTAAATGAAGCACTTTACAGCTTCTCTTTAACATGTTCAAATTACCAGCATCACTACTTTTGTACTTTGGTGTCATTATTAAATAAAATAAGGCTTACTTGAACACAAGCACTGCAATATCATACCAGTCCATCTGATAACCAAAATGGCTACTAAGTGACTAAGGGGCAGGTAGCATATACATTGTGGATACACTGGACCAAGGGACAATTTATATACCTGGGCAGAATGAAATGGTGCATGTGAGATTTCATCATACTACTTAGAAAAGCATGAAATTTAAAAAGTATGAATTGTACACCACCCAAAGTCACATCATCTTCTGTCACCTTATATTTAGTCCCCTGTACTACACTTCTACTCCCTTCCCTCTGGAAAATACCATGTTGTTTTTCTGTGTCTATGAGTTTTTGTTTGTTTGTCTTGTTTGTGCATTTGTTATTTTCAGTTTTATATCCCACATATGAGTGAAATCATATGGTTCTTAACTTTTTCTGATTGAATTATTTCACTTAGCATAATATTCTCAAGGCCCATCCATCATGTTGCAAATGGCAGTATTTCATCTTTTTGTGGTTGAGGACTAGTCCATTGTATATATGAATCACATTTTTTTTATCCAATCATCTATCAAAGGACACTTTGATTGTCTCCACGGTTAATAATCAAAGGACACTTTGGTTATCCATGGTTAATAATGCTACAATGAACATAGGAGTGCATATATTTTTTGCAAATACAGTGGTACCTCGAGATACGAGTTTAATTTGTTCTGTAACCTTGAGGAGTGGGAAACTATGAGACACTCGAGTCGCAGTAAACTGGTGGGTCCTGTTCAGCCAGCCAATCCGCGTGATCACTCCTATTTCAAATGTTGCTCGTATTTCAAAGCAAAAATCGCTCCCTCCACGGCTGGTATCTCAAAAATCTCGTATGTTAGGGCACTCGTATCTAGAGGTACCACTGTAAATGTTTTAAAAAAATTTTGGTAGAAATCCAGAAGAGTTATTACTGGATCCTTTGGAAACTCTATTCTTAATTTTTCGAGGAACTGCCATACTGTTTTGCACAGTAGCTATATCAGCTTACATTCCCACCAGCAGTTTATAGGAAAAAAGAGTTTTCCTATAAACTCTCCAATTCTTGTTATTATTTGTCATGTTGATAATAGCCTTTCTAACTGGTATGAGGTGGTATCTCATTATAGTTTCAATTTACATTTCCCTAATAGCTAGTGAAGTTGAGCATCTTTTCAAATATCTATTGGCCACCTATAGATATAGATAGAGATAAATATAGATATTATTTCACAGAGAAAGGGAGAGGGAGAGAGAGATAGGAACATCAATGAGGAAAGAAAATCATTGATCAGCTGCCTCCTGCATGACCCACACTGGAAATCAAGCCCCAATCTCTGGGAATCAGTGATCTCCTGGTTCATAGGTCAACACTCAACTACTGAGTCAAGCCAGGCAGGCCTGCTTATTTTTATTTGAATTGTTTGTTGTTGAGTTGTATGACTTCTTTATATATATATTCTAGATATTAACCCTTTGTAGGAGCTGTTGTTGGCAAATATCTTTTCCATTTGGTTGGTTGCCTTTTTATTTCATTGATAATTTCTTTTGCAGTGCAGAGGTTTTTAGTTTCATATAGTCTCATTTATTTTCTTTGCCTTTACTTCTCTGTGTCTTTGGGTTCAAATTTATGAAATCATCCATAAGACCTAGGTCCATAAGTTTAGTATCTATGTTTTCTTCTATGTAATTTATTGTTTCGGAAATTATATTTAGGTCTTAATCCATTTTTGAATTAACTTTTGTGTAGGAGGACAAAATGTAGTGTATTATCATTCTTTTGCATGTGGCTTTCCAATTTTTTCAGCGGCATTTATTAAAGAGGCTTTCTGCTTGGTCGATATGGCTTTGTGGTTGAGCATTGACCTCTGAACCAGTAGGTTGAGGTTCAATTCCAGGTCAGAGCACAAGCCCGCGTTGTGGACTCAATCCCCAGTGTGGGGCATGCAGGAGGCATCTGATTAAAGATTACCTCTCATTATTGATATATATCTCTCTCTCCCCCTTCCTCTCTAAAATCAACAATTTTTTTTAAAGAGGCTTTCTTTTTTCTTCATTGTATGTTTTTGGCTCCTTTGTAAAAAAAATATTTGCCCACATACATGTGAATTTATTTCTGCGCTCTTGATTCTGCTCCTTCGTCTGTATGTCTGTTTTTCTGCCAATATCATGCTATTTAGATTTTAGTTACTTTATAATATAATTTAAAGACCGATAATGTGATACTTCCGGCTTCCTTCTTCTTCTTTTTTTTTCCCCCAGGATGTTTTTCTTTCTTTCTTTCTTTCTTTCTTTCTTTCTTTCTTTCTTTCTTTCTTTCTTTCTTCCTTTTTCTATTCTGTTTTTTTGTGGTTTCATGCAAATCTGATGGATTTTTGTTCTTTTTTGTTGTTGTTAAATATCATTGGGATTTTAATAGGGATTGCATTAAATCTTTATATTGCTTTGGATAATATGGACATTTTTACTCTATGAATCTTCCATTCCATGAAGAGGGTATATCTTTCCACTCATGTGTCTTTTTTATTTTTTATTTTATTAATGTGTTACATGTATACATATCTTCCCATTGCCCTCCCTCCCCCCCCCCGCCGCCTCCCAGGCATACCCTACCCCCTCAGTGTCTTGTGTTCATTGGTTATGCTTATATGCATGCACACAAGTCCTTTGGTTGATCTCTTATCTACCCCACCTCTTTTTAACCTTTCTGCTGTAATTTGACAGTCTGTTTGATGATTTACTGCCTCTGTATCTACCTTTTTGTTCATCAGTTTATAGCGTTCTTTATTGTCCACAAATAAGTGAGATCATGTGGTATTTCTCCTTCATTGACTGGCTTATTTTACTTAGCATAAAGCTCTCCAGTTCCATCCAGGTTGTTGCAAATGGTAAGAATTCCTTCTTTTTTATGGCAGCATAGAATTCCAGACATATGGCAAAAGAACTTCTTCACTGATATTGCTCCAAGGGCAATGGAAGCTAAAGAAAAAAATAAACAAATGGGACTACATCATGTGCTTTTTTTAACTCTTTTTAATAATGCTTTATACTTTTCAGTGTATACGTACCTCACATACTGTTTTTTCATTGTTTTTTATTGATTAAGATAGTACATGTATCATATAATTACTTTATATTTTTTTGCAATTGCAAAAAGAATTGCTTTTGTCATTTCTTTTTCTGAAATTTTATTGTTAATATATGGGAATGCAATGAGTCTTTGTACCTTGATTTTGTATCCAACATTTCTACTGTATTTGTTTATTATTTCTAATAATATTTGGTGGATTCTTTAAGTTTTTTTTTTATAAATAATTATGTCATCTCAAAAAAATGACAATTTTACTTCATTCCCAATTTGGATGACTTTATTTTTTTTCTCTTGCCTGATTGCTCTGGCTAGGACTTCCAGTAATATGTTGAGTAAGAGTGATGAGAATGGACGTCCTTGCTTATTCCTGATCTTAAAGGAACAGATTTCAGTTTTTCACTACTGAGTAATCCTATCTAATAAAAGAATAATATGCAAATTGACCTTACTTCCACTATACCCACAAATCATGCCACCAGCCAATCAGAAGTGAGTATGCAAATTAACCCAACCAAGATGGTGGCAGCCATGGAGTGGGAGAGAGCAGGAGGCTTGAGTTGCCTCCATCTATGGAGGAAGCCAAGTTTCTGCAGTCCTGGTCTGCCTTGGCTTCTGATCTGGGACACCTTTCAGGGCAAACCATCCAGCCCCCAACCATGCACCAGTCTTTTATCCTATCTAATCCTATCTAATAAAAGAATAATATGCAAATTGACCATTACTCCAACACACAAGATGGCTGTCCCCTTGTGGTCAAAGATGACTGCCCCCATGTGGACACAAGATGCCTGCCACAAGATGGCCAGGAGGGAAGAGCAGTTGGGAGGGACCAGGTCAGCAAGGGAGGAAAGTTGTTGGTGATCAGGCCAGCAGGGGAGGGAAGTTGGGGGGGTGACCTGGTCTGCAGGGAAGGGCAGTTGGAAGGGACCCAGGCCTGCAGGGGAGGGCAGTTAGGGGTGACCAGGCCTGCAGGGGAGAGTAATTAGGGGCACACAGGCTGGCAGGGGAGCAGTTAGGCATCAATCAGGCTGGCAGGGAGTGGTTAGGGGGTAATCAGGCTGGCAGGAAGAAGCATTTAAGGGCAATCAGGAAGGCAGGCAGGTGAGCAGTTTGGATCCAGCAGTCTTGGATTGTGAGAGGGATGTCTGATTACCCATTTAGACCTACTACTAAATGGGCAGTCAAGGGGTCCCAGATTGGAGAAGGTGCAGGCTGGGCTGAGTAACACACACACCCCCATGGACAAATTTCATGCGCCGGACCTCTAGTAGTATGATATTAGCTGAGGGTTTATCAGATATGGTCTTTATTATTTTGAGGTACTTCTATACTCATTTTATTGAGAGTTTTAATCATAAATGAATGTTACATCTTTTCAAATGTTTTGTCTGCATCTATTGATAAGATCATATAATTTTTATTCTTTATTTTGTTACTGTGGTATATTTAATTGTACAATTTATACATGACAAGTTTGAAAAATAAATACTTCTAAGAATTTATATCTTGGAGGACTTGGGCATTTGAAAATAAATGAGATGACTAGGGATCTGTGTAATGATAGGAGGCAAAACTATCTTTTCAGTATTCCCACCCTGTAAATTTCTAGAACTGACAAACTTTCAGATTTTTTAAAATCATTTTGGAGAATTTATCTGGTTTTATAACATTTAATTACATGTATAATTGCTTCATAATATGAAACTCAGAATGCCTCTTGTGAATCATATAAATTTTTCTACATATTTTTGAAGAAGAGTTTTTATTAATTGATTTTTTTTTTACTTTCCAGTTAATGTACCTAATCTTCTTACATGCCTCAAAGACTAATTTGTTGGCTGAAATCCTAAACATCATGACCCTGGGATCTGCTGTAACTTTTATAATATCTGAACAAAAAATCTCATTTAAAAGTGAGTCAAGCAGCAGAATTCAATTAGATAACTGGGTCCACTAAGCACTTACAGTTGCATTTTAATAACTCACAATTTCTAAAACATAGTGTTTGAATAAATTCTAGATGGTTTTCAATCTGCTTTGTAAAAATTATTTTTTTTACAATTTGAAATAAACATATAGAAAACAACATATAGAATATGTATGTATATAAGTTCCTTCCTAGATTTCACAGTTATTATTTTTTATTTGCTTCAATTTTTTTTTAATTTATTGTCTAAAGTTTTACATATGTCTCCTTTTTACTGATTGACCACACCCCTCCCCTCTTCCAGCCATACCCATCCTGGGCAAGCCCCACTGCCCCAGTGTCTGTGTCCATTGGTTATGCTATTATGAATGTATACAAGTCCTTTGATTGCTCTCTAACCCCCTCTTCACACCTCCCCTGCCATTTATCTCTGGATCTATTTTTGTTCATCAAATTATGTTGATCATTATATTCTACATATGAGTGAGATCATGTGATATTTATCTTTCTCTGACTGTCTTATTTTGCTTAGCATAATGCTCTCCAATTCCATATATGCTGTTGCAAATTCTAAGAATTCCTTCTTTTTCGTATTGTGTAGTATTCCATTGTGTAGATGTACCACAGTTTTATAATCCACTCATCTGCTGATGGGCACTTAGGCTGTTTCCAAATCTTAGTTATTGTAAATTGTGCAGCTATCAACATAGGGGTGCATATATCCTTTTTGAATGGTATTTCTAGTTTCTTGGGATATAGTCCTAGACATGGGATTACTGGGTCAGTGGGAGCTCTGTTTTTAACTTTTTGAGGAAACTCCATACTGTGTTCCACAGTGGTTGCAGCAGGCTGCATTCCCACCAGCAGTGCACAAGGATACCTTTTTCTCCATGTCTTTGCCAGCACTTATTATTTGTTGGATATGTTGATGATAGCCATTCTGACAGGTGTGAGATGGTATCTCAATGTTGTTTTGATTTGCATTTCTCAGATGACTAGTGACTTTTAGCATGTTTTCATATGTCTCTCGGCCTATTTCAAAAATCTAGAACAAAAGATCTCTTCAAAAATTTATCTGGAATAAAGACTCTGAATAGCCACAGCAATCTTGAGAAAGAAGAGCAAAGTTGGAGGGATCATAATACTAGATATACTACCAAGCCACAGTATCGGAACAAGAACAGATACATAGACTAATGTATGTGTAACAAAACAGAGATCCCAGAAATTGACCCAAGCCATAATGCTCAACTAATATTTGATAAAGGTGTCAAGAGCATACAGTGGAGTCAAGACAGTCTCTTTAATAATAAATGGTGCTGGGAAAATTGGTCAAATACATGCAAAAAGATGAAAATGGTCCCAACTTACATTATATACAAAAACAAACTCAAAATGGCTAAAGGACTTAAATGTAAGATGGGAAACCATAAAAAATCCTGTAAGACTCCATAGACAGCAAAATAGCAGACGTATGTTGTAGCAGTATCTTTACTGACACAGCTCCTAGGGCAATGGAAAGCAAGGAGAAAAACAAATGGGACTATATCAAATTTGTCTTTTTAATAAGATATTATCTAGCTAACTACTTCCCAATTCCCCCAGATTTATTGATAGATAATTGACACAATAATGTTATGTAATTTTAAGGTGTACAATATGATTTGATACATATATATATATACATATATATATTTAAAGCATAGGAGAATATCTTTATATTCTTTTTTAAAAATATATTTTATTGATTTTTTGTAGAGATGAAGGGAGAGGGATAGAGAACTAGAAACATCGATGAGAGACAGACATCAGTCAGCTGCCTCTTGCATGCCCCCCACTGGGGATGTGCCCACAACCAGGGTACATGCCCTTGACCCGAATTGAACCTGGGACCTTCCAGTCCGCAGACCGATGTTCTATCCACTGAGCCAAACCGGTTCCGGCGATACACATGTATATTGTGAAATATTTCCCATAAGTTCAGTTAACACATCCTTCATTTCACAAAACTGCCATATTCTTTGTGGTTGTATAGTGAGAACATTGATACTCTACTCTCACGGTAACTTTCAAGTACTGTATATAATGCAGTATTGTTAACTATAGTCACCATACAGTACTTTATTGAGATTCTGAGAACTTCTTCACCTTATAACTAAAAGTTTGCACCATTTGAAAAATTGTATTCCAATGCTTAACCAGCAGTCTCTGGTAACCACCATTCTACTCTTCATAAGATTTGTGTTTTCAGATTCCATATATTATGTGGAATAGACATACATTATTTGTTTTGATCAGTATGAATTATTTTACTTAGTATAAAGCCTCTCAGATTTATCCATGTTGTCTCAAATAACAAGATTTCTGTTTTGTGACTAAACAATATTCCATTGCATGCATATATATATATATATATATATATATATATATATATTTACATTTTCCTTATTCACCTGTCAATGCATACTTAGATTGTTTTCACATATTGGCTATTGTGAATAACTCTGCAGAGAACACATAAATATGCTACAGTTATCTCCCAGAGATAACAGATTCATTTCCTTTGACTATATACCTAGAAGTGGGATTGCTAGAATATATGGTGGTTTCTAATTTTAATTTTTTGAGGGAGCTCTGTGTTTTTGGTTTTTTTTCATAATGACTGAATTAATTTCCATTCCCAATTACAGTGAATCAGGATTCCTTTTTCTCCTCATCAATATTTTTTACCTCTTGTTTTTGTTGTTGTTGTTTAGTGTTTTTTTTAAATATATATATAATAACCATTCTAATAGGTGTGAGTGAGTAACTCAATGTAGTTTTGATTTACCTTTCCCTGTTGATTAGTAATGCTGAACACGTTTGCATGTACCTGCAAGCCTTTTGTATGTCTTCTTCGGATAAATGCATATTGAATCCTCTGCCCATTTTCTTATTGGGTTGTTTGTGTTTTTGCCATTGAGTTGTATAAGCTTCTTGCATACTTAGATACTTTGGATATTAAAACCTTATCAGTTACATATTTTTTGCAAATATTTTATTCTATTCTGAAGGTTGCCATTTTATTTTATTAAATCTTTTACTGAACTGAAGCCATTCAGGTTGATATAGCTCCATTTGTTTATTTTTGCTTTTGTTGCTTATGCTTTTGGTATATATCCAAAAATCATTGTCAAGATTACTGTCAAAAAACATTTTCCCTATGTTTTTTTCTAGGAACTTTATAGCTCCAGATACTATTTTTAAGTCCTTAATCTATTTAAAGTTAATTTTTGTGAGTGATATCAAATAGGTGTCCAAGTGAATTCACTCTTTTGCCTGTGAATATCCAATTTTTCCAATACCACTTATTGAAGAGACTACCTTTTCTCCCTTTAATAGTGTTGGTTGCATTGTCAAATCCTATATAATAAAAGGATAATATGCAAATTGACCCTAATGGTGGAATGACCAGGGATAACTGGTCACTATGACATGCACTGACCACAAGAAGGTAGATGCTAAAAACAGGAGCTACCCCATGGTGGTCAGTGAGCTTTCATGGGGGAGTATCGCTTAGCCAGGAGCTGGCTCATGGTTGGCCAGTGCAGTGGCAGGAGCCTCTCCTGCCACTGTGGCAGTGTTAAGGTTGTCTGACTAACAATTTAGGCCCGCTCCCACTAATGATTTAAGCCGTTAGTCAGAAATCCCCCAAGGGCTTCTGGGCTTCCAGAGGGATGTCTGACTACCATCTTGTGCCCTATCCCCCTAAGCCACCAGGTGGACATCCCCCAAAGGGTTTCAGATTGCAAGAGGATACAGGGCATGCTGAGGGACCCCCACCCCTAGTGCACAAATTTTTGTACACCGGGCCTCTAGTATTAGTTGAAAATTATTTCTGGGATCTCAATTCTTTGTAATACAATTTGAAGTCAGGAAGTATAATGCCTCAAGTGTTGTTCTTACTCAAGATTGCTTTGACTATTTAGGGTAGTGGTTCTCAACTTTTCTAATGATGTGACCCTTTAATACTGTAATTTTGCTACTGTTATGAATTGTAATGTAAATATCTGTGTTTTCCAATGGTCTTAGGCTCTCCAGCAGTGGTTCTCAAGCTGTGGATTACAGGTTGAGAACCACTAGCGGGGTTGCCTAAGACCATTGGAAAACACAGATATTTACATTATGACTCATTACAGTAGTAAAATTACAGTTATGAAATAGCAATTAAAATAATTGTATAGTTGGGGGTCACTATAACATGAGAAACTGTATTAAAAAATGAGGCATTAGAAAGGTTAAGAACCACTGAATTAGGGGCTTTTATACTCTCGTACAAATTTTAGAACATATTTTTCTATTTTTATGAAAACAACAATGGAACTTTGTTAAGTATTGCATTTAATCTATAGATGGCTTTGGTAGTAAACATAGATACATTTCCATTTATTTGTATCTTCTTCAATTTCTTTCATTTAAGTCTTAATACTCTAGAGTCCCCATGCATGAAATTCATACAAGATTAGGCCTTCTTTCCCTCAGCTCCTGGCACTGGCTTCCCTCTGGCACCAGAAACCCAGGCTTCCCTTGCAGCCCTGGCTTTGTCTGGAAGGTCATCTGGAAGGACATCTAGTCTAATTAACATATTATGCTTTTATTATTATAGACCAGAGGCTCGGTGCACAAAATTCATTCATGGGGTGTCCCCTCAGCCTAGTCTGCAGCCTCTCCAATCCGGAACCCCTCTCCAATCCAGAACCCCTCAGGGGATGTCTGACCGACATCCCTAGGCCTAATCCCTAGGCCTGATCCCTAGGCCTAAATGCCTGATTACCCCTAACTGTCCTACATCCTCTGGCCTGGTCACACCTTACTGCCCCCCTAGGGATTAGGCCTAAACCAGGCGTCAGACATCCATCTCACAATCCAGGACTATAGCTCCTAACTGCTCACCTGCCTGTTTGCCTGATTGCCCCTAACTGCCCTACATCCACTGGCTTAGTCACACCTTACTGCCCCCCTGACAGCCTGGTTTCCCCTTACTGCCCCCCTGATGGCCTGGTCATCCCCAAGTGCACCCTCTGCTGACCTGGTCACCCCTAACTGCCCCCGCTGCTGGCATGGTTTTCCCCCAACTATACCCCCTGTGGCCTGATTGACCCCAACTGCCCCCTCTGCCATCCTGGTCACCCTTACTGCTGCCCCTTGCTGACCTGTTCACCTCCAACTGCCCCCCCCTGCCTGCCTGGTCACTCCCAACTGTCCCCCCTGTTGGCCCAGTCACCCCACACAGCTTGCTGTTCAGTCGTTTGGTCATCCTTCACTAACCCCCCCTGCTGGCCTTGTTGCCCCATGCAGCCTATTGTTTGATCATTTATCCAGTTGATTCTGTTGTGAAGGCCCCTGAATTTTTATATATTAGGACAGACACACACACACACACACACACACACACACACACACACACACACACTAGGGGCCCAGTGAACAAAGATTCATGCATGGGAGTGGGTCACTCAGCCTGACCTGCACCCGCTCCAATCTGGGAGCCCTCATGGGAACCCTCTCCAATCCCAGAGTTTCTCTGTCTTTGCAATCATATGAATGAATTGTTTGATATTCCAACCTGGTTTGTTGTCCACAGAATAATAGAGGCTTTTTTTTTGCTTTGCTTCATTGGCAGAGATTTCCTGGAACTTTTAGGATATCTTCCTTTTAATTTTTCCTAGACACTCTGATTTTACTTATGTCTCTCACCTTTGCTTTCCCTCCATCCCCCACCACAACAGTAACTTGCTCCAGGCTCACTTTGCTCTAGTGTCTAGGAGATCCATCTGCCACCAGAATTATGATTCCCAGCATTCCTGGTGCTCCCCATCATCTGTGCTTCTGCTTCCAGTCCTGGGGCTGCCACCAGAACTACTATTCCTAGAATTTCTGGTGCTTCCCATACTCTTGGTTTTCCCTTTCTGCTCTGTCTCCATCCCACAGCTTCCCACTTTGCTAAGTCCTCCAAGGTGCCAGCTCTCCCACTCTGCTCTCCGTCTGGGGGCTTGGAGATCCAAGTTTCCTGAGCCACTCCACTCTCCACTGGCTCTCCCGCTTTGCTCTCCCCCCAAGCAGCCAGCTCTCCCACTCTGCTCTCTGCCTGGTGGCCTCGGGGGAGCAACCAAGGGAGCCCCATCCCCCACAAGCTGCCATCTCTCCTACTCTGCTTTCTGCCTGGTGCCTGTGTATGCAAATCAACCTACTCTTTTTAAAAAATATATATATATTTTATTGATTTTTTACAGAGAGGAAGGGAGAGAGATAGAAAGTCAGAAACATCGAAGAGAGAGAGACATCTATCAGCCGCCTCCTGCACGCCCCACTGTGGAAATGTGCCCACAAGCAAGGTACATGCCCCCAACTGGAATCGAACCTGGGACCTTTCAGTCCGAAAGCCAATGCTCTATCCACTGAGCCAAACCAGTCTCGGCATAACCTACTATCTTTGTTGGATTAATTTGCATACTCACTCCTGATTGTCTGGTGGGCATCATAGAGGTATGGTCAATTAACATGTTTGTCTTTATTATATTGGATATATTACTTCAATGGGGAAATTTTGAAGGGTATAAAAAGTTAATTAAAAATAACTAAAAAGCATGAGAAAAGATGTTCAAAATATATAATAATTTTTAAAAATGCAAATTAAAATTACAATGAAAAGCCATTTTCTCTAACAAACTGGTAAAAATTAGAACAACAGATTATAGTATTGTTGGTTGTATAAGAACTTTTATCTATTAGATGGGATTAGAGACTAAGATAGGTATTCTTTTTTAAAAAATATATTTTATTGACAGAGAGGGAGGGAGAGTGCTATAAAGTCAGAAACATCGATGAGAGAGAGACATTGATCAGCCACCTCCTGCATGCCCCACACTGGAGATGTGCCCACAAGCAAGGTACATGCCCCCGACCAGAATCGAACCTGGGACCATTCAGTCCGCAGGCCGACGCTCTATCCACTGAGCCAAACTGGTCTCGGCAAGATAGGTATTCTGATGAGAATTCTTTGCTACTTAGGGCAATTAGGCATGGATAAATCCAGTGACACAACAATGCTGTTCTTGAGTATATAGAGCAAATACATTCTCAAATAAGTCAAATGTACAAAAAATGTTTATCACTTTATCCACAATGGTGGTGCAGGGATGGAGATTTGAGGTAATCTTTGTGTCTATTATTCATTCAGGCATCATAAAGGTAAAACATGGTAGATATTCACTGGGGAGCATTAGGCAGTAGTTAAAAATAAAATAGATATATACATAGCATAGAAAACATTGTGAGAAACATAAAGCTTAATAATGTTAAGAACAGACTTATATTTAATACCTCTTTCATATTTAACAGGATTGCCCATAGAGTAGGAAAAGAGTAAGTCATGTTATGAGGTTAAAGAGAATAAGTAATAGATAAGTTATTTCAAAGAACAGTGATGAACATAGACACTGGAGGGTTGGGGTATGCCTGGGAGGGAGGGGGGGCAATGGGGAGATATGTATAAAAATTAATAAAAATTAAAAAAAGAACAGTAATGAAAAGGTACCATAAACTGAAAAGTGTAATTGACTCAGCCTGCTGGAGTTCCAATTTCACAAAAAGAGAAAAATAAACAAATAAAATTATTTTGTTCTATCCCTCTAAAATTACAAGAAAATGTCTAATTCTTCCACATAAGTGTCCTAACAGTATTTGCTTTACTCTCTCTCTCTTTTTGTTTGCTTTAACTCCTATTGTTACCTTCATGGAATGTTTTCTAGACTCCTTACTCTTCCAGAATGCCTTCCTCTCTTCACACAGTTTCTCAGCATCTCCTTTGTATTCTGATATCCAGAATCCTATGTAATTTCCAAATGTGATCTGGTCAGCAATGATCTCCTCAGGATACTTTATATCTATTGAGTCAAAAAGTCTTACTCTTCATTTAAACAAACAAACAAACATATGTTTATTGTCCAGCTGGCATGGCTCAGTGGTTGAGCATTGACCTATGAACCAGGAGGTCACAGTTCCATTCCCTGTCAGGGCACATGCATAGGCTGCAGTCTCTATCTCCAGTGTGGGCTTGCAGGAGGAAGCTGATAAATGACTCTCTCTCATCATTTGCTACTTAGGGCAATTAGGCATGGAGATACCCAGTGACATTGCAATACTGTTAATAAAATCTATTTAAACAAATATGGTTTTGTTGCTTTTAGAGAGAGAGGGAGAGGAGAAGAGAGAGAGAAAAACATAGATGAGATAAACATTGATTGTGTGCCTCCTGCATGTCCCCCACTGGAGATGGAGCCTGCAACCCCAGCATTTACCCTGACAGAATTCAACCAGCAACCTCTCAGCGCCTGGGACTAGGCCCAATCAACTGAGTGACACCTGCCAGAGTGCTTACTTTTTGTCTTGCTGTTTAGTCAATCCCTTTACGGATTTCCTTTTAGTATTACTTATGTTATATATACTATTTTCAATGAAAATTCTTTTTTTTAACCTGTTTTCTACAATTTTTTCCCTTCTATTCCTATGCCAAACACTGTGCTAGGCTCTGAAGCTTTAGAAATCACCAAGGTACTATCTCATAGTACCGCATAGGGTATTTCTCAGGAATGCAAGAATCAGGTTTATTCGTCTCATTGACTAATCTGATTTCTTATGTTTACTAAGGAATTACATTTCTCACCTCCACTGCTATTTTTAGTGAGCCATTACTCTTTGTGAGATCTCTATGAAATCAATAGTCCTCTCTGAAGGGCCATTCTTCTTCATACGAAAACAAATGCATCTCTACTCCTCTTGAAAATGTTAAGATTTATCTCTAGAAAGTTATCTGCCGATATTATTTTAATGTGCTAGAGAGGTCTTCTAAAGTAGAAACTATTGGATTTTTTATTCCATGTATTTTATTTGTTAAGAAAAGCAATTCCATACAGACTTAGGTTATAACTTTGTGAATTGCTTAATTCAGGTCTAGACTTATAGATTCAGGGGCAGGAAAATATCTTAGAGTTCACAGATAGCATTAACAGGTATGACAAATCCATGTTTTTTAATGTGATTAACCATAGTTTGCACACATTTTCCCCCAAAGCTTTTTTTTTTACATGTGCAGGCATGCCTAAATATCTCTGAACATGGACAGACATATGTGGATTGCCTTGGTCTTCCATCCAAAAGCAGTGCCTCTCTTCATGTTAAAGGTGAATTTGATACTCCAGGATTCTTGTTTCACTTACTGTTCCTTCATCGCCTTTACATCTATGCCCTTTCTGCATTGGATTGTTTACCTTTGACTATACCAATCTGCATACTTTCCCTTCCTGAGCAAAAAAAGAAGAATAAGCTAACTTTATTTGAATCTCATTTTATCCCTACATAACCATCACCTTTTTTCTCTTTTCTTGCCAGCTACACCTACACCTTATATTTCTAATATTTTTTTCCTCTAACATTTCACAGTTTATTGTATCTATACCAAAACTATCCATTGAAACAAATGGCTTTCAATATATCAACAAAGCCATCCAAGGTGCTAAATTTAATGAATACTCTATAACCCTTCTCTACATTGGCAATCATGGACACTATTGTTCAGTTTTTCTCTCCTGAAACTTATTTCTCCATTAAGTTCAATAACAATATATTCTTCCCCATATTTTTTCTTAACTACTCCTTCTAAGCCTTGTCATTAATTTTTCTTCATCTACCCTTGGTATTCTTTAGAGGATTTTTCATTTTCTATGCTCTTCTCACTGCTATCCCACTTCATAGTTATAATGAGTATCTCTGTATAAGCAACTTTTAAGCCTGTAAATTTAGCCCTGACATTATGGGTATTTCTTCTTTAATAATTCTCCAAAATATATCCATTTCAGAACATTCAAATTATCAATATACTCTTTGTCCTCTTTTTTAAATCCCATTTTCACCATTATTCCCCTATGAATTACTGGTGCTGCTTAGTATTCAATACCTGTGATCCATACATGTCATTAACTCTGGATCTTTCCTTTCCTGCCTGTCCAGTGATTTTTAAATATTAAGACACAACTCATATGTTACTTCCCAATTCACAAGAATTATAGAATTATACTTTTCATAATGCTATCAGAATACTCTAGGTACTTCATTTATATAATTGTTCCACTATTTTATACTTTTGGTTTTCACACCTGTGTCTTTCTTTAGATTTTGTTTTGCATGCCTGTGAGTTCCTCTGGGAGATGAACCATGAATTACTTTTCTCTATAAAGCCAGGCTCTTCCATGACACCTGAAACATTGTCAATATTGAGTAACTACTTAATTAATTGGTGATTTTTTTCAATAATAAAAAGCTTTTATCACTTCAATATGCAAAGTACCTTACTAGGCACTGTTAGAGAATAAAAATGACTCAAAAAAGATCAAATATTATACAAGCATCCATTAGGGGGATAGTGTATATCAGGATGGAAAAGATAATTGAAGCAGGACTGGAGTTGTAATTCAAAATATAAGAATATCAATGGACAGAAGTAAGTGGGGAAGGGAGTGGGAGAGACACAACCATTTCAGGCTGAGGCAATAGCATATATCATAGAATGCTTTCTTAAAATACATTGAAGATAAAGTCTATTAAATGTAAAAAAGATGGCATGATCTTAAAGTAAATAATGCGTAATAGATTAAAATAGATTAAAACTAGAGAGTCATCTGTGAGTCCAAATGGGTTTAGTGTAGTTTGAAATTAACTTTAAGTACCAAAATTCAGACAAGTTGTCAAGGAAAATAGAATAACATTGGAATGGCATGCTTTAGCCTCTTATTTATTTATTTTTCTTTATTGATTAAGGTATTACATATGTGTTCTTATGCCCCCATAACTTCCTAACCCCCACCCCTCCATGCATGCCCTCACCTCCCTGGTGTCTGTGTCCATTGGTTAGGCTTATATGCATGCATACAAGTCCTTTGGTTGATCTTTCCCCCTTAACCCCACCATCCTCTACCTTCTCTCTGAGGTTTGAGCATCTGATTGGTACTTCTCTGTCTCTGGATCTCTTTTTTGTTCATCTGTGTATGAACAAATGAGTGAGATCATGTGATATTTATCTTAGCCTCTCATGTAAAGTAACAAGTAGCTGGACATGCAATTACCCTTTAGTATGAATATATGTTATTAATTCTACCCATAATTCAGAGTTATTATTAGAGCTTACATTTAATATCTGCATTGGGAATTATGTTATATGATTAACTTCATGTTTTAAACTCTAAGGTGAGTACCTCTGTGAAACAGAGGATGTATACTCTCACTCAACTAGTTAAGATGAATTGAGACCTTTCAAAATGGGGTGATGAGCAACTCTGGTTTCTAGCTCCATCATTCACTTCAGTCACTCTCTGGATTCTGCCTATCTACCTCACATGTTCTCTTAGGCTGAATGTTTTAAAGTTCTTCTGTGCCATTCTGCATATTCCGGCCCTTCTTTTCAGTTTCTCCTCTGGGTCATTGTTGAATAGTGTGCCCATCATTTATGATAAATCCATGCACCAGTAACCTATCTCATCTGAGGCTTCCAGGAAAATTAGAGACTTACTTTATTTATAAAACTCAATTTTGCCCAATCCAGGCAACCACATAAAATCAATCTGATGATTAAAACTTAAAAATTGAGTATGCAAGCATAATTTTCGTTTGTGTAAGCATGATACAAACACACTCAGAATGCCCTGAAGGTTTCCTGTGGGTGTACCATGCTACATGAAGTTAAAGGCTAAATGAATTTGGTCCTCTAGTGTTCTTTAGAACTAAGCAACTTGCATTGTTTCACTGCAGCTAGAAAATGGTAATTGTTTAAATTTGCCCAGTGAAACTCTCCTGATTATGTTCATGCAAATCCCATTAAAGTTCAGAGACACTGCACATGGAATAAGGGAGAGGCATGCAGCCCCCTAACGTTTTCTCTAATGAACTCTGACTCAGCAGGAAGGGACTAATAATTATGCAGCTTAGAATCTGTATTAGAGTGTTTTCTCAGTGTAAGACTATCTGGTAACAGTGCAACACAGGCTATATACCTTCTGTTTAAAGATGAGGGCAGGGATATTTCTGCAGACTGATATTTGAATGTGAAGCTAAATTCCAAGCCTATTTATGGTCAAAGGATATTAACAGATGATTCTTCCAAAGTAAGAGCAAATTTGATATTTAAAGTGAAATAACATTTAAAAAATACTAACAGATGCTTTTTAATTACAGAAAAAAAACATGATAAAATCAAATATACTAGTACTTAAGGTTACAAGGATAGCACCATATATTTTTTTTTCCTTTGTGTGAATTGGATAGAAATTTGACTTTCTTTCTGGGAAATATTCTGGCAATATTGCAATGAAAGCTGCAAAGTATTTTACATCTTTCATCTAGAAATTCACCATTAGCAATTTATAGTAAGTAAAGAACTCAAAAATAAAAATTAAATAGACAAAAGTATACATTATGGTAACATTTGGCTCTTGAACCCACAATCTGGGTTTGTGCCCTGACTAGGACGACACTCTAACCTCTGTCTACACTGGCTAGAGCTGGTCTCTATCTTTTTTAAAAAAAAAAAAAATATATATATATATATATAATTTTATTGATTTCAGAGAGGAAGGAAGAGGGAGAGAGATAGAAACATTAATAATGCGAGAATCATTGATTGGCTGCCTCCTGCATGCCCCACCCGTAAGGATGCAGCCCACAACCTGAGCATGTGCCTTACCAAGAATCAAACTGTGACTTTCTGGTTCATAGGTTTATGCTCAACCACTGAACCATGCCTGTCTGGCTTGGCTCTATCTTTCAAATGCAGCCAGATCATTTCCCCCCTCAACATTATATTTAAGTGTAATAGCAAAAATAAAGAGTATGAAATGCAATTATTTTTTTCATAAATTGAACACACATATGTAATCAGCATTCATATTGAGACACCCACCATTACAAGCATATGAGGAGCTCCCCTCAGTTACACTTCTATTGACAACAGTGCACAAAATGAACAATTCTCTTGGCTTCCAGCAGAGGTAAGTTTTGCCTGCTTTTGATTTTCTGTAAATTAAGTCATGTAGTCTCTTAAACCTGGTTTCCTTTGCTTCTCATTTTGTTTATGAGAAAGACCTATGTTGTATCTAATTGAAATTTGTCATTTTATGGCTATCTAGTATTCCACTGGCTAGATACACAATAATGATGAGTATTTCAATAAAGACTGCCTCTATAAGTATTCATGTACAATTTTAAAAATAAACATGCATTTCTGTTTGATACATACCTGAGTGTTAAATTTCTGTGTTATGTTATTAAACAGGTTTCCAAAGTGTTTATGGAAATTTATACTCCTGAACAGCAATATACAACATTTCTAGTTGTTCATATCTTAACTAAAATCTAGTATTATTTCCTTTTAAAATTAATAAATTTTGACAGTTATGTAGAATTATTTATTACATTTTAGCTTTAACATGCATTTATTTTATGATTAAATGTTAGCATCTTTCCATTTATCTTGTTTTGTAAAATTCCTTTCAAGCCTGTTAATTTTTCTACTGTTATTTTATCATTTTGCTTTCTATATTTTAGACAAAAGACCTTTATCATATATGTATTGCAAATATTTCTTGCACTCAATGTCTTTCCATCTCATTCTCTTAAAAATGTCTTTTAATAAACATATGGTCTTAATTTTACTTTTCCAATTCAGTTATTTTTTGTCTACCAATTTTTGTGTTTGTTTGTTATAAAAGCATATCTCAATTCGCCAACAAACTCATCTGTATTTTCTTCTGAAAACCTTTATTTTTATATTACATTTATGTCTGCAAATAACATATTTTAAGTTAATATTTGTGTATCCAGTTGTGCCAGTATTATTTATTGAGAAGAATAAACTTTCCCCCACTACACTGTAGTGTTGCCTTTGTCACAAATGAGTTGGCCATATATGTATGGTCTGGAGTCTCCATGTATTATAACTTTGGTCTTAAAAATTGCCTTGTAATTCTTTGCTGTTTGTGTTTTCATACAAATTTAGAGTCAACATTGAATCACTCCCCACTAAAATTATCTTTTAGGGTTTTGAGGTTCTGATGGACAGTGCATTTTAATCTATATATTTATTTATAAGAAATGGATATTTTTATATTTTATGTCTTCCAATATATGAACATAATATTGTCATTCATTTCTTTAAGTTTTCTTTCATTTTGTCTATAACATTTTGTAGTTTTCTAATATAACTTGCATATTCTTTGTTATGTCTATTCCTAAGCATTTTTATGCTATTATAAATAGTATCCATGTTAAAAATGTTATTTTAAATGTTGTCACTATGCTTCAATATTAATTAACCTTCATTGAGTTTGTGCTGAGCAATCTTACTGCATTCATTTATCATTTCTAATATTTACCAGTAGTTTGTAGAGATTTTAGATTTCTTACATACAAAAGAATGTAATCTGTAAATAATGATAATTTTTTACCCTTTTTCCACCTTATGCCTTTTGTTTTACTTTCTAGTTGTAATCACTAGGATATCCAATAAAGTGTTGATAAGTAGTGTTTCTGCAGACATTCTTATATTATCAGAAAGCTTTCATTAATTCATCAATAATGTGATACATGCTATATGATATTTTTAAGATTCTCTTTATCAGGTCAATGTAATTATCTTTTATTTTTAATAATAATTTTTTAAAATTGCATATCCTGATTACATAAACTTGACTTCCACTAATATTTCCAGAACTTTGGAGAATGTAATATGTACTTTTACCTTTCCTTTGGCATGTTTCCAGTATGTAAAAGACAAAGTAAAGTGAAAAAAATGTATAAATTTATGACATCAACACTTTTTCTTATACTTTACCATCAATAGATAAGCAGTCTAGAGAACATGTTCCTATTTATTCCTGTGGAGATCATTTTAATAACTTTAATTGTGCCAAATTATTATCTCATTTGTAATTTTTCTAATTATTATTACTGAAGGAATTTCAGTATTTTTCTAATGAGTTTTAGTTTTATCAGCATTAAAATTAAGATCCTCATTGATTATGTTTTCCATAGAATTAAATGCAAAATGTATTTTCTCTATAAATGTGGTAAACCTAGTTAAAGAAGCTAAAGGAAGATATAGCCATGCAAGATATTGACTCAGACATTTTTGGAGTCATGGAAACAAAACTTTGCATTTTAGATATTTTTTTTTTAATTGAATTGAATAAACAGACAATTTTTCATATCACAGAGGTAACCTAAATTAATTACTGCCATGAGATTTAGGATTTTTTTCTATAAAGTAATTTGAAATTTTAAGATTCACCAGCATATAAGCTTGCTATATTGATTCATCGTTGTGTATTTTAAAATGTCATTCAAAGAAAATGACTTGAATTTCAATGAAATTCCAATTTGCTGTGACCTTACCCTGGTGATTTTCAAAATTACCTTGGCTTCATGCCAGCTTATTAGTGACAGACTTTCTTGCTCAGTAACACTAGTATAAAAAGAATAACTTGTAGATTGTTAGATGAAGAAAAGACTAGATCTTTATCTCATCTGGATTCCTTTATATTTTACTAGAGGCCAGGTGCACAAATTCATGTACCAGTGGGGTCCCTCAGCCTGGACTATAGGATCGGGCTGAAATTGGCTCTCCAACATTCTCTGAGGTGTCCCAGATTGGGTAATGGCACAGGGAAGGTTGAGGGACGCCACCAGTGCACTATCGGGGCCAGGGAGAGACCACAGGAGGGCTCCAGAGCATGTCCGGTCCTGTCTTGCCTAGTTTCTATTGGGGCTAATAGGGGCCCTGCCCCCTGGTGGTCAGTGCATGTCATAGCGATTCAGTTGAGCAGCCTTAGCATATCATTAGCATATTACACTTTGATTCATTAAATGGTCAACTTGTCAACTGGACACTTAGCATATTAAGCTTTTATTATATAGAACTGAACTGCAGAAATACCAGAACAGGTCAACCTGTCGCGATGATGCACACTGACCACCAGGGGGCAGATGCTCAAAACAGGAGCTGCCCCCTGGTGGTCAGTGCACTACCACAATGGGAGCACCGCTTGGCTGACCACAGTGAGCAGCTGCTTCTGCTGTAAACCCCAGGCCAATAGGCAGGAAATCAGGCTGCTACCATCACCTCCTTGTCTTAGGTTCTTCTTTCAGACTGCAGCACCTCTGCTGGGATCACAAAGCTGACCCCAGAGGTTGAGAGGTCAGTTCATAGACACCGTGAGACTGAGGTCTACTCTGCCACCTCTCAGTACTATTTTCCCGAGTCCCGGCCCCAACTAGGTCCCTTGGAGAGGCAAGTGCTCCAGCTCCATAGAAGATGCTGGACCAGGGAGCAGTTGCTCAGAGGGTGAGTCCACAGCCACTCTGCAGATTGAAATGAGCAGGGCTCCCACAGTTGACTGACCCCTGCAGGCCACACCCCCCCCACCAGTGCATGAATACTAGAGGCACCAAGCCTCTAGTATAAGATAAATTTTGTAAACAAAGTAACAAAATACTAGAGACCAATTGACTTCTGCAAGATTACAAAATCTGTAACAATCTTCGTTTAATTTCAAACTGATAGCATTGAGATTTATGAAATTCTGCATGATAGTGAGATAAGGAGGACATTTGGCTCATGTTGCCAAACTGGAGAATCTTGATGTTTGAAGAGAAATGACAGTGTAAATGTTTATTACAATCCCAGACTCAGGGCTTCAACTGTGATTATTGCTACTACTGAAGCAATGCATAATCTATCTGAACATATATATTCATAAAATAAATTAAAATTGTGGGGAAGAGGGGTACAATGGAAAAAAGGAAATGTGGAAAGAAATAAGAGAATTTTTAATGTATTGAAATAAGGTGTAGCACCTAAACATGTAAGCCTCATTTTTGTTCTATTTTAATGCAGTGTCATAATTACTAAATTATCTTCTTAGTTTATCTTTTTCTTTGAATTGGCTTTTACAAAATACTTACATATTATTGTGCTAACAAAAGAATATTCACTAGATAATAGCCTGCCTTTTACTTCTGCAAACTTCAAAGATATGCTGTCCTAACTCAATTAGGGGTGAGAAGGAGGAAAGGTGGGAATTTAAATTTTAATTATTCATGTTCAAAGGAATTGGTTTTGTGGAGAAGAAAGGTATTTGAGGGATATAAGATAATCAACAGATCAAACATTAATAAGTATTTGAATATTTTATTATATATTACAATAAAACATTTCAATAGGAACCTTTCTGCTCTTCTTCCACATTAAGAAGGACCAGTTAGCTGATTTAACACTGAAACTGTTTTTTCTACTGAAGTAGTGTCCAACATTATGAAACAGGAGCTTGTGTCATGCAACACTGATTACAATCACAGAAACATTCCAAAACAAGTTTCACACAACCAAACTATTCTTTTGTTTTGTTAATACTCACCCCAGGATATTTTTTCATTGATTATTAGAGAGAGTGAAAGTGAAGGAGAGAGAAAAACATCAATGTGAGAGAGACACATCAATTGGTTGTCTTCTGCACAGGCACTGACCATGGCCAAAGATCAAGTCTGCAACTGAGGTACATGCCCTTTACTGGAATAAAACCTGGGAGCCATCAGTCTGAGAGCTGACACTCTATCCACTAAGCCAAAATGTCTAGGACCAAACTATTCCTATAAGTACTCTCCTTCTTTTCCTTGCTTACCCTGTTATGGATTATTCTAATTTGAACGCTGATTGGACTAACTTCTAACAGAAGTCATGCTTATATGTTCATAGTCAAGTACCAAAAGATGAAAGTTTGTCAGTAGAACCAATCATCATAGTTATATGAAGTCCAAAATTCATAATTAAAACATGGACTCTCAACTCCATTTCTTATCTCCAGATTTTCATGCAATATTATGGACATGTAATTAAATAATATACCTGAGGTTAGTTATTTTTAACTAATTTTCAGAGTATAAAGGTAATCAAAAGTGATTACAGCATATTATACTGTTTATTTTGTGCTTTTTAATCTTAAGATTTGGCCATATATCTGTCTAAGATTACCTTTTAGAGCATCTAATCAACATAATAATACATCCAAAGTTTTATTTTAATAGGAGGTCATGAGAATAGAGGTATAGAAAGCCAATTAATAATCCCTTTAGGACATTTCAAGAAAATATTATTTAATGATTTATGTAAATGTTTGAATACTTGCTAAAATTTCTTTTCATTTAGGATAATTTTTTAAACAATTGTTTCACTGATTCCAATTGTTGAATTGATTATTGGCATTCTCTCTCTTGAGATAATCTTATGATTGATTTTATATAAATACCAGAGTCCCAGTATACAAAAACTCGTGCACTTGGGGGTCCCTCAGCCTGGCCTGCAGCCTCTCACAATCTTGGAGCCTTTGAGGGATGTCCAACTGATGGCTTAGGCCCACTCCCACCTTCTGTGGGAGGTGACCAGGTGGGCTGATTAGGGGATGGCACCAGCTGGCAGCCCTGCCCCACTCACCTTATTGCCCTTCCACTGCCCCTGGTATCCACTGCCCCATGATCGCAGTCCCCTCCATCTTCCTCCTAGCATGTTCCTTGGCTGGCCTGGCACTGCCTGCTCACCTGCCCTGTCTCCCACCACTGGTCATTCTGCCATTCAATCGATTTGCATATTATGCTTTTATTATATAGGATAGTAACATTCTGATTAATAAAAGGCTGGTGAATAATGTGACTGAGGTGTCAATTTATTAATTGTTCAAAGCCAATTCATTCTACTGACAACCCCTAGATCTTATGGCTTAATAAAAAATGTTTATATGTACATAGCTAATTACTATAGCAAGAGAGATTGTGTACAATCATAATATTGTCATGGATATTTTAAAGCCTAATAGAAAGTGATTAATTCTACCAAAAATATTGGAAGCTAAGAGGCACCATTAAACTTAAAAGAAAATTTCACAATAAATCACAGGAGAAAATACTTAGAAATTTTGTAGTTAATAAGGGTTTACTATGCAGAATATATAAAGAATTCAACACAAAAAGATGGATAATCTAATTATATAATGAGCAAATGATTTAAACATTTTCCAAACAAGATAGAAAAATTTTTAATAAGCATGTGAAAAAATGCCCAACATCATCAGCCACTGGGTTAAACCTCCAATGAGATTCCATTTCACACTCACTAGGATAATTATATTAAAAATATGGATAATAACAAGTTTTGATAAGAATGTAGAGAAATTTGAATCATCTAACACTACTGGTGGGATTAGGAAATGATGCAGTCAACTATAAGAGTTTGAGAATTTTAAAAGTTAAACATGAAGTTACAATATGACCCATGAATTTTACTACTAAGTGCTCCAAAGAGAATTCATAACCTATGTCTACACAAAACTGATACCCAAATGTTTGTTATTATTCATAATAGCTCATAAATGGAAATAGCTAAAATGCTGACTAACTGATAAAAAAAATGGGCTTTATCTATACTAATAAAAGGTTAGTATGCTAATTAAACCAGCAGACCTTCCAGATGTCCTTCCAAACAAAGCCATGCTGTTTGGGCTAAGGCAAAGGCAGTTAGGGGAGATCAGACCAGTAGGAGAGGGCAGTTGGAGGTGAGCAGGCCAGCAGGAGGTGACAGTTGGGGGCACTCAGGCTGGGAGGGGAAAAGGGAAAGGTTCAGGCTGGCAGGGGGAGCATTTGTGTGTGAGCAGGCCAGCAGGAGGGAGAGTTGGAGGTGAGAAGACTGGCAGGGGGGCATTTGGAGGTGATCTGGCCAGGAGGCAGAGTTTTTAGAGGCCATCAGGAAGGCAGGTAGATGAGAGGTTAGGAGCTAGTAGTCCTGGATTGTGAGAAGGATGTCTTACTGCCATTTTAGGCCCAGGGATTGGGCCTAAACTGTCAGTCAAACATTCCCCAAAGGGTTCCAGATTGGAGAGGGTGCAAGTCTGGCTGAGGGACATCACCCATGCATGAATTTTGTGCACTGGGCAACTAGTATCTAAATACTAGAACGTATTTCAGCCATAAGAAGAAATGAATTACTGCTACATGCTACAATATGGAAGAACTTTGAACACAGAATGCTGAATAAAAGAAGCAAGATATAATTGGTCACTTACTGCCCTATTGCATTTATATGAAATATCCAGAATCAGCAAGTCCATAGAAACAGAGAGTACACTAGAATTTGCCCAGGATATGGGGAGAGGTGAAGGAGTAGTGACTGCAAATGGGTATAGCTTTCTTTTTTGGGTGATGAAAATGTTCTGGAATTAGTCAATGGTGATTGCACACCTTTGTTAGTACTAGAAAACACTAAAAATGCCTATTTGGAATGAATCTACACTAATAAAAGAGAAACATGCAAATTGACCATCACTCCGCTACACCCACCAGCCAATCAGGAGGGAATATGCAACTTAGAACGACAAAGATGGCAATCACCCAGCTGCCCAAGGTGCAAGTGGCTGGGCAGGGTAGGATGCCTGCTATGAGAGAGATGGTGTTGGGGTGAAGTAGGGCATGAAGGGATCTACAGGAGTGGCACTCAGGCCTCAGGGAAAATGAAGACTGCAGACTCTGGAGTCTGCAGGGAAGATAAAGAAGGCAGACTCTAGCTGGAGTCTACACCAAAGGCGACAGGCTCTGGCAGAGTAATAGTCTGGTTCCCCGGGTGCTGGAGGAAAACCAGTGCTGGCAGACAAGGCAAGGGAAGGAAAGCCTATTGCATGAGCCTTTTCATGCAATGAGCCTGTAGTATTATATATGAGAATTAAATCTCAATAAAAACAAAGTCATTAAAAGTAGATGATAAGGTGATTTGACAAACAAACTAAATATTTGAAAATAGAACTAAAACTAGTCTATATGATCTAAGCATAATGAAAATATCTGAAAAATATCCCCATGTAAACAGTAAATCTGACCCAGGAAGTCTCATTGCTAAGCAAAAATGGTAAGCAAATTTTATAATTTAGAAGTCCTGTCAAATGTTTCTTTGAATAGAAAATAAATCTACAATTCTCCTTCAGGTTGGCAGGAACTCTGAATTAACTAAAATAAAATTGGCCTTAGGAATAGACTCTATTAATCTTTTATATTAAATTTGCATTACATTTTTGAATTTTGGCAAACAAATGCAAATGGTCTCTGACTTAAGGTGGTTTTACTTACTATTTTTCCACTTTCTGATGGTGTGAAAGTTCTATGCATTCAATGAGACCATACTTGGAACTTGGAATTTTGATCTTTTCCTGGACTAGCACTATGTGATATAATACTTTCTCATAATGCTGGGTAGCAGTGGGGAGATAATTTTTCTCAAATGTACAATAATGCAGGTGTTTAAGCACAATGAAGGTAGGTGAGGCTAAGCTATGATATTCAGCAGGTTAGGTGTTTTAAATGCAATTGGACTTGGTATTTTTAATTTAGAATGGGTTTATAAGAATGTAACCCCATTGTACATTGAAGGGCATCTGTAGTGCATTTAATTTTTCACTGAAGCCAACTAAGAATTTTGAAACTCACTCAAACTGAGAACATTCAACTAAGTAGTAAGAACAAATCACATCATGGCCAATTAAATTTTAAGGCTCTCCATGGAGTCAACCAAATGGCAACAGAGGAGTCTTCTAAATTTCTCTCCTCCGAAGGACACACTAAATGTACAGCGATACATGGAGCAATTCACTCTAAAAGAAATCAAGAAACTAGCTGAGCAACTCCTACACATAGAGAGAATGAGAAAATACCTACAACCAAACAGGCAAGAATGGGGCAGTTGATTGAACCATTCACTCTTAATAGTATCATGTGAACTGGTTCTTTAGAGAAATGGAAACTTTAAAAAAAGTTTTTAATAAAGCACACTAATCTAAAAACTGAACAATATGATGAAAGAAATGAATCATATTATCATTCCAAAATAATCCATACTACAAGATCTTCTCATATTTCAGACATATTAAAAGTTTCTACATAAGCACATATATGATTTGCAACTCAATTCTTTTTCACTTTGTGTTATATTGAAAAGAATGTCCTATATTTCTAAAATTACTTCAAATAAATGCTTTAAATATCTTAAAAGAAAAAACACATCTCACACACACAGGCAGGCAAGGCTGAATCATGAAAAAACAAAATCTTAACAGACTAATTACTAGTAAGAAGGTTAAATCAGTAATCAAAAATCTCCCAACAAACAAAAATCCAGAACCAGATGGATTCACTGGTGAATTCTACCAACCATTCAAATATGACTCCTTTTCAAAATCTTCCAAAATATAGAAGAGGAGAGAACACTTCCAAACTCATTTTATGAGGTCAGGATTACCATGATACCAGAACCAGACAAGGCACCACAAGAAAAGAAATCTGCAGGCTTATGACTGATGAACATAGACGCAAAAATCCTTAACAAACATTATCCAAACAAATTCAACAATAAAGGATCCTACACCACCATTAAGTAGGATTTATGCCAAGAGTACAAGAATGGTTCAACATCCACAAATTAATCAATGTGATAAACCACATTAACAAAATAAAGGAAAAAAATAACAACATATGATCACCTCAATCCATGCAGAAAAAGTAATAGTTGACAAAATTCAACTTCCATTTTTTTAAAAATATCTCAAACTGGGTATAGAGAAAATGTACTTGAACATAACAAAAGCCATATGTGACAAGCCCACAATATACTCAAAGCTAACAACATACTCAAAAGTAGGAAACTGTAAACTTCTTTTCTAAGATCAGATAAAAGACAGGGGCTCTCACTCTCACCACTTTTATTCTAGAAAGTGTTGAAAGTCCTAGCCAGAGCAAGAAAAACAAACAAACAAATAGAATCTAAATCAGAAAGTAAGAAGTACAATGATCTCTGTTTGCAAATAACAGTATATTATAGTATAGAGAAAACCTAATGTATCTGTCACAAACTGTTAAACTTTGACATCAATAGCAAAGGAAACAAGTAAAAATAAACAAGGGGACTACATCAAACTTCTGCAGTGTAAAGAAAACTAGCCAAAAAATGAAAGACATCTTGTAGAACCTAGGCAACTTATGGTACCTATGGAATGGAAGAAGATTTTTTGCAAACCAAAAACTAAATAATGGGTTATTATCCAAAATATCCAAGGAACTAATACAACCCAATAGAAAAAAAAATCCAATTAAAAATGGCCAAAATACTTGAATATACATTTTTCTTAAATAGGCATCAAAAGCCAACAAATACAAAAACGGTGCTCAACATCTCTAATATTCAGGGAAATGCAAATAAAAAACATACTGAAATATCACTTCATAAATGTTAGGATGTTCATTTTCAAAAGATAATAAGTGTTGGGGACAATGTGGACAAAAGGGAACCCTTGCACACTGTTGTTGGAAATGGAAATTGGCACAGTCACTATAGAAAAGAGTAAGTAGACATCACAAAAAATTAAAAATAGAACTATCACATGATTCAGCAATCCCACATCTAAATACATATCCAAAGGAAATAAAACCATTATCTTAAGAAGATACTGTACTTGTATGTTCATTGCAGCATTATTCATAGTAGTCAAGGTATATAAACAACCTGAGTGTTTGTGTATGGATGATTGGATTTTTAAAATTTTGAGCTATGTATATGCAAATGTATATATATATATATATATATATATATATATATATGTAAATGAGTATACACACACACATATATATATAGTCTTAAGTAAAAATGAAATATTCCATTTGCAATAACATAGATAAACCTGAAGAGCATTATGCTAAATATAATTAGCAATATGCTAAGTGAAATAGAAAAGAAAGACACTTCCCTGAGGAAACTTAAAAAAAAAAAGCATGCTTCCAACTGATTGAAACAGAGTAGAAAAGTGTTTGCCAAGGCCTGGAGGGTAGGGAAAGATTGGTTACAGGGTATAAACTTTCAGCCATTAATTGAATAAGGCCTGAGGAGTTAACATATAACATGTTGACTATAGTTGATAATGATAGAATGTATAATTGGAACTTACTAAGAAAGTAAAACCCAAATATTCTCATACAAACACACAAAAAAAGATAGATATGTGAGGAGATAAATGTGTTAATTAACTTGATAGGGGAATCCTTTCACAAAATATATGTATATTAAATCATTATGTTTTACACTTTAAATATCTTACAATTTTTATTTGGCAATTATACCTCAATGAATTTGGAGAAAAAAAAGAAACAAAAAAAAATAAATAAAAATTAAACGTTCTATACAAAGTCATATTTCCAGTAAATGTTGATGGGTTTTAGAGAAATTCAATTTAATTTTTGTAATGCACCAAATTAGCTGTGGCCTGATGGCCCATAGCAATTTATACAGGATTTTCCAATATCCTTGTGGGGTTGCATGAGGTTAATGATACCCAGAAACACCTGCCTGTAGCCCTTTGGCAGGGTAAGCAATGCATGTAAAACTCTTGACAAAAGTGTCCAGACTCTTGACATTGTGGAAAACTTGAAATCTTTCTTACAGAAATATCTATTACTTATACTTTTAAAACTATTCAACCTCCACATTGATACCTGAAATACAAATGTTATCATTGCAGAACAGATCAAATCGAGAGGCCAGCTGTATTGTTTTTTTCAATTCCTACATCTTCCATAGTTACATTAAGAGGCTTGGGCTCCTAACAAAGTAGGTCTCCTCCTTTCTGATGGATTTCTCTTCCTCCTTTGTATCCATGCAGGATTGATGCCACCTCCCCTGTCTGAGGAGCCCAGGGGCAGGCTGTGTTAGCCATTGATTCTAATCTGCAGGCACAGGTCTCCCCTGTCATTCTCTGCTTCTATTCCCCCACTGAAAGCTGGTGTTTTGTTTTTGTCTCATTGAAGTGGTAAATCCTCGCAGTTTTGGTTTGAACTTATTGAGAAGAAAACTGTCTCAGTCTCTAGACCAGGTAAAGAAACTACACTGTGATAAAAAAGAGCCTAACAGAGTACTGGATGTGCAGTCAAAGGCCTAGCTAATAAGAAAGTCTGTTGTTACTTGCCTTTGTTTCCTTTGTGCATTTCTTACTTCAGGGACCTTGTGAGGTATTAGAGTCTTTAAGGATAAGGCAGACCTGGCATTCCCAATACTCCTTTTCTAATATTATTTAAATACTTATCCTATCTAATAAAAGAGTAATATGCAAATTGACCATCATTCCAAGACACAAGATGGCTGCCTCCATGTGATCAAAGATGGATTCCCCCAGGTGGACACAAGATGGCTGCAATAAGATGGCCAGCAGGGGAGGGCAGATGTGGGTAAGTTAGGGGTGACCAGGCCAGCAGAGGAGGGCAGTTGGGGTGTCCAGGCCTGTAGGGGTGGGCAGTTGGAGATGACCAGGTCTGTAGGGGAGGACAGTTAGGGACAACCAGACTATCAGGGGAGGGCAGTTAAAGGTGACCAGGCCTGCAGGTTGGGCAGTTGGGAGTGACTAGGCCTGCAGGGGAGGACAGTTAGGGCAACCAGACTGTCAGGAGAGGATAGTTAGGGGTGACCAAGATGGCAGAGGAGGACAGTTAGGAGCAATTGGGCTGGCCGGAGAGCAGTTAGGCATCCATCAGGCTGGCAGGGGACTGGTTAGGGGCAATCAGAAAGGCAGGCAGGCAAGCATTTGGGAGCCAGCAATCCTTAGTTGTGAGAGGGATGTCCCAGATTGGAGAGGATGCAGGCTGGGCTGAGGGACACCCCCATCCCTGTGCACAAATATTATGCACTAGGCCTCTAGTGATCATCATAACTGTATATTCTTATTTTGCTCAATCTCTAACACATGCCTTGTAAAAAATGTGTTGGAATGTTTTTCTTTTTCTTTAGCCAACTAGAAAATACCTCTTTCTTCTTCAAGCATTAAATTACATGTACATTCCACTGGGAAGTTTTGGGGTTATGGGTAATTTCTCAGAAGCCTATGCAAAGGTACATTGTAGCTTCTATTAAATTTCATTTTAGCTATTGCTTATACAAGAAGTTTATCTCACTTATCTGCAAGTACCTTGAAGAAAGGAACCATCTCCTACACAACTCTAAATTTTCATTACCTAGCTGTGCATTTCACAAAATGCAAATCAAATGACTGAATAATATGGAATATGAAATGAAAACTTAAAGAAAGAACAGATGAGTTGACTGAACATTTCAATGAGATTTATTGTGTCCAATTTTTAAGCATAGCATTGCGATCAGAGATATGGAGAGAAGCAAAGAGGGATTTAATACCATCCAAACTCTTCCATCTGTTTGTCAAGATTTAGCCTGTTTCGTTTTAAATACTATCTCTCATTACCCCTTTATACACAAGCCCTATGAATGTGTGTATTTTTTGTTTCTGTATCTGCCAAAGTTTTCCTTCTGAGGATTTTTTCACCCTTTACCTTAAAATTCTTTCCTCAAATCTGATGTACAAGAGCATTTCAAAAGCTTTCTCACCATGACTTCCTCATTCCCATCACCTCTGTACCCAGCAAAAAAATATAATTTAAATAACAGTATGTACTTATTAAAAAATAAATGCTACAACATAGAACAATAACAAAAATGGACACTTTCTAATGCTTCTATTTTAATTAGCATGATTAGTGAATTTTTGGCATTAGTATTTTAAATCTTTATTTTTTACTAAAGGAGAAAGAGGACAATGCACATGTCTAGGAACATTAGAGAATCACAAATCAATTATTTTAGTCCAATCTCTCTTGCTGAGTTGGTTTGTGACCTTCAGAATATTTTTAATGGCCTAGTTTATCTATTTGTATAATGGATAATTTGCTACTCTTACAGTCCTTGAATATCAGATTTAGTTATGTTTTGCAAAGAAGATTAAAACATGATGATGGAAATATTTTTAAGAGACTTACTTCAGAGAGAAGTTTGGTGCCTAAATAAACTTGAGTTTGTTGTTATTTTAAGCAACATTAATAACAAGATGTGAATCTCCTATCATAGACATATCTATACTCTTCAATCTTCATTTGTTTAAAAGGTGAAGGGATTAAGCAACAAGAAGAAATAAATGAATAAAACAAAACAAAAAACACCTCATAAATAGACAATAGTGTGGTGATTACCAGAGACAAAGGGGTGGGTGGGTGGGGGAGGTAAGGAGTGGGTAAATAGGGGATAAATGGTGATGGAAAGAGACTTGACTTGGGATGGTGAACACATAATACAGATGATATATTATAGAATGATACCCCTGAAATCTATGCAATTTTATAAACTATGTCACCCCTATAAATTCTATTAGAAAAGATAATCATGCTCACCAGCTCATCCTCTGCCATCCCATAAATGCACCTCAAGAAATGAATAATTCTTTTGGGCTTCATGTCTTCAGTAGTCTATGGTAGTCAAGGTCTGCTACTTTACAGAATTCACTAATAGGTGTGCAGTCCTTTTCTTAACCTTCCCTGTTTTCTCAAGAACATTTAGCTAAGGATCTTATTTACTGAAATGAATCAGATTTAGATTGATGGATTTAAATACTGAAAGCTTTTAATTAATATGGAGGCAGATTCTTTCTCTGAAATTTGCTCAGTTAGCAGATGAGGCAAACAGGCTTGTTTGATATTCACAGAGGCTTGAATCCGCTGTTGTAAATCATCCACAGTAAGCTGAAGTACAAAATCTCCTCAGATTTATTGACGTCTATGAATAGAAGTTGAAACAAGTAGTAAAGGATGAGGAAAACCATCTACCTTTAAAATTGAAAGCAATTAAAATGAAGAGAAAGGATTCCTAGGGCCTCCTAAAAGAGAAATCGACTATTGTAGTTACTAATGATTTTTGATTTCTGAAATGGGTAGATCTCAATGTATGCTACCTGATCCAACAGTATAAACCCCACCCTAAATCTATTAAATAAAACACAGGGATGGAAGTCCAGCAATCTGTTTCTTTAATATATATACTAGAGGTCTGGTGCATGACATTGTGGGAGCACACTGACCACCCCAGAAAAGCTCCTGCATTGAGCATCTTTCCCCTGGTGGTTAGTACACATAATAGCAACCAGTCATTCTGCTGTTCGGTCAATTTGCATATTAGGGTTTTATTATATAGGATATTTAAATGATTTCAGAAAGGAAGGGAGCGGTAGAGAGAGAGAGAGAAATATCCATGATGAGAGAATCATTGATTGGCTGCCTCTGGCATGCCCCACGATAGGGATCAAGCCCACAACTCGGGCATGTGCCCTGATCAGAAATCGAATTGTGACCTCTTGGTTCATAGATGGATGCTCAACCACTGAGCCATGCCAGCTGTATTTTAACAAGCCCACTAGATGACTCTGATTTACCTTGAAGTTTGAGAACCATTGTTTTAAATAGATAAGCTTGGACAGAAGTGTGTTTAGTTCAGTGACTAAGTTTCATTGTCTCTGGACAGTACTTGGATACACACTGCTTATGTTTGCTTCAACATAAGACTGTTTTTTTCTAGGTTCTGTGACTAAGAAAGCTAGCTCTGAACCACAGATTTTATTTAGATATACTTAATACCCTAAAGATTACATATATTTTGCTGATCAGAGAAAAGTCTTGCCTCTTCTAAATGACTTTACATTCCCAACATCCCCATGGACCCATAGTCAGATTCATCAGATAGTATAGTTTCTCTTTAATTCTCAGAGATCAAGCTTAATTTCACATTTTCAAATTCACAGAAGTACACCATAATACCAAATTGTAAGAATAGCATATTCCTTTAAAATCTTTTTACAGTTGTGTCATAGAAAAGAAATATTTAATAGGTAATACTGAAAAAATTGTTTACTTACTTGAAATATGTAAATCTTGGGCCTCTATTTACAGCATTCACTAAAGATGTTCCAAGTGGATTACAGAAATAAACACAAACAAAACAAATAAAGAAAACACATGGGTAGGCTTATTTTGTTACAAGTAACTAAATTAACTTTGAGTAACATAAAAATGTGTATTAGACATGATCAACTTTGGAGGAAAAATAGAACACCAAGGTATTAGCTAGAGCTGGAAACAAAGAGTTGCACATGTCTCAGTAAGAACGTCTGAAATGATCTCATTGCAGTGTTGCAGCAAAATCAGACCACTCCCCTCTCCTTTTGTTCCTCTGTTATTCTTCTAAAGTTCATATTTCATGGACAAGTAACTGAGCAGGTGAGGCTTTTTTTAAATTTAATAAATCTTTATTGCTCAGATTATTACAATTGTTCCTCTCACCCCCACCCCTATAGCTGCCCTCCACCTGGTTCCCACCCCACTCTCTGCCCTTACCCACTCCCCACACTGTCCTCATCCATAGGTATACTATTTTTGTCCAGTCTCTTCCCACACCCCTCACATCCCTTTCCCCCAAGAATTGTCAATCCACTCCCTTTCTATGTCCCTGATTCTATTACGTTCACCAGTTTATTCTGTTCATCAGATTTTTTATTCACTTGATTTTTAGATTTACTTGTTGATAGACATGCATTTGTTTTTCATAATTTTTATCTTTACCCTTTTTCTTCTTCCTCATCTTAAAGAATATCTTTCAGCATTTCATATAATCCTGATTTGGTGGTATGAACTTCTTTAGCTTTTTCTTATCTGTGAAGATCTTTATCTGACCTTCAATTCTGAATTCTAACTTTGGTGAGTAGAGTAATCTTGGTTGTAGGTTTTTGCTATTCATCACTTTGAATATTTCTTGTCATTCCCATCTAGCCTGTATAGTTTCTGTTGAGGAATTTTATAGGTGCACTCTTGTAGGTAATTAACTGTTTTTCTCTTGCTACTCTTAATATTCTCTCTTTGTCTTTTGCTCTTGGCATTTTAATTATGATGTGTCTTGGTGTGGTCCTCTTTGGATTCCTTTTGTTTGGGGTTCTGTGTGCTTCCTGGACTTGTAAGTCTATTTCTTTCACCAGGGGGGGAAAGCTCCTGCATATTTTCAGTCATTATTTCTTCAAATAGGTTTGCAGTATCTCGCTCTCTCTCTCTTCTTCTGGCACCCTCATAATTATGATGTTGTTATGCTTGAGGTTGTCCCAGAGGGTCCTTACACTATCTTCAAATTTTTTTATTCTTTTTTCTTTTTGCTTTTCCGGTTGAGTGTTTTTTGTTTCTATGTATTTCAAATCTTTGCTTTGATTTTTGAGTTCCTCTAATCTGCTGATAGGTCTCTGTATAGTATTTTTTTATTTCAGTCAGTGTATGTTTAATTTCTAGTTTGTCCTTTTTCATATCCTTGAGGGTCTTGCTAAATTTATTGGTCTTTGCTAGGAAATTCTTGAGTAACCTTACAACTGTGATTTTGAACTCTATATCCAATAATTGTTTTCCTCTATTTCTTTCATTTGTGATCTGTTTCTTTGTTTCTGCATTTTCACTGCTTCCCTGAGTTTGTAGAGTTGCTCAGATTCTCCAGTTACCTGAGTTGAACACTCTTGGTGCACTGTTTTGTGGACTGTGTGCACAGCCTTGTTGTAGTTAAGTCTTGATTGTTGTTGGTATCATTGGAAGAAATTGACCTCCAGGTCAATTTATGTGAGGATGCGCTGTGTCTATGCTGGGAGAACTTCTGTGTTAGAAACACCCTTATGAGATAAATTTGCAAAATTGCAAAAGCCTCTGTGCTCAGCTTGGATGGGGCAGAGTCTCAGAGCAGAGAGAGAGCCTTGACTTCCCATCAACCCTGCCCTATGAGGCCCCTGGGTCTTAGTGTCCCTTGCTAATTGCTGCAAGCACCTCTGAGAGAAATCTGCCCTCAAGTTTTGCCTGCTGCCAGACATTCCATGTTCTCTCCAAATGAGTCTGGGTTCCCAGAAACTTGCCCGGAACTGGAGTTCAATGCAGTTGGGAGCTTCTATCTCCCTCCCACTTTAGAAAGCCAGCCACACACTCAGCTGCTCATGCACTCAGCAGTCAGTTCTCTCTGTATGCGCATGCCTCCGGACCTCTGCCTACCATGGTTCCCTGAGTCAGTGTGCTTTCTCTTTTGTTGACAGTCCAGATTCCCCTGAATGAGTCTGGATTCCCAGAGTCTCACCCAGAACTGGAGTTCCACACAGTGGAGAGCTTCCTTCTCTCTCTTGCTTTAGAAAGCCAGCCATGCACTCAGCTGCCCATGCACTCAGCTGCCCATCCTTTCAGTGCACTTTTTTGTCACTTTTTGAAGCTCCTCTGAGTCTCAATGTGCTTTCATTTTTCCTTCTAGTTGTAGAATTTTCACTCAGCCAGTTTTCCTATGTTTCTGGATGGTGTCCATTTTGTCTTTTAGTTGTAGTTTTGATATTGTGTGAGGCAGCAGTTTAGGTGTTTACCTATGCTGCCATATTGGTTTCTCCTCTGGCTTTGTTTTTGAGAATCCAGCATGTACACTGAATAAATGCATTTTTTGATCCTCTATGCTCTAAGTTTAGCAATATTAGACTTAGAGAAAACTCAAGTTCTTCAGGGGAAAGGGTGCAGGGCTTAATTCTGTAAATTTAATTCTGGGGAGTGTTTTCACAGATTTAATGTCACATTTTCTAGCCTAGATTTCCATAGTAAATCTGGTCATTGCATTTACATCTGCTTAATTGCTCTGCCTTCTTGCTCCATTGATTTTGAATTCAGGAAGGAAAAAAAGAGTATCATGTAATGGCTTCCTAAAACCCTAAATCTGTGTAAACATTAGAAATTGGAGAAACTAGGACCAGCATTTGTGAATCCATCAAACAGTGCCTAAGAATCCTAGTATGCATACAAATCCTTACAGATACCAGGGGCATGAGGGTATGAATGGGAGTTGGGTGGGATGGGGCAATGGGGAAATAAGGATACATACTATTATGTAATACCTTAATCAATAAAGAAAAAAAAAGAAATCCTAGTAGGACTCTTATGCACATATTGAGCCTTAAGCCTTATACATTTGTTGGACAGTGAAATGAATGATATAGTGTATACAATTTGTTGTTGCTCTTTACAATTTAGTGATTGCCTGTATTAAATGCCACATTTAAGACACAGCAAAAATTCATTTTAGATTTGTACACAAGGCTCCTCATCTTACTTGATCCAGATAAGACTAGCTTTTACCTCAGATGACTTGCCTTAATTGATTAAAATTACTTTTTTCATAGGATTTACCTCAAAACAGGCATCACATCTAACAATCTTTAAGACATGACAAGTGACAAAATTTGGCTGGTTGAATTGTGTTTCTTGGGGATATCTAAAAGTTGCAACTTTAAATTTCAGACACAGCCTTGTTCTGTGGCACTACAGATCACCAGTGTATTAACTGGGCACAAGCATCAATAGGTAGTGCTTGATTGGCAGCCCCAGATTATATTTCTTCCTATACTGTTTTTATCTGCATCCATGCCAAGACAAAGGAAGAAACCATAGATGGAATAATCATTTACAAGCAGTAATTATATCCCCTTCCAATATTTATTCCTGTTAGCTCTGGCTTTTTTAATCACATAAGATTTATATAAGTGATCTTGGATTTACATTTTGGAGACCAGTGCATAGCACTCCTTCAGCATATGGGTTTAAAAAAATTAATCAATTTGTGGGAATATCACCTCAGATTCAGTTTGGATACTAGAGGAGATGACATCAGCCAAACTGGTATAAGCCAAATGTATAACCACAAGAGAGGAGAATCTCCATAACCAGACAGCCTACACTAACCACAGAACCAGAGTGCTCGGAATCCAGTTACTCAACCACTTTCAGAGAGAGGGGAAAGACTCATAGGTGGATTTCTTTCCAGGTAAAGAGCACACTCCTTGCCAACGTGAAACTGTTGATGAGAAATTTCTCCCACAGGTCAACAATATCTGGTAGGATTAGCAAAAATTGGTGATGTTGAAACTAGGACTTGCTTAATGAATTATTCTTTTCATGATTACTAAACTGCACTGTGCCCTAGCTTATGTGAATATTTTGCTTTGGAAAATCACTCTGCAGGCTAGAAATAGGTTTGTTTCTAAATTTTTATGCATTTGGGACTGATAATGGTAAAATTTTGTGTCCTAAATTGTTGGACTCCTTAAGAGTAAGGTACAGAGACAAATTAGTTTAAGAGATCTTGGGTAATTAAAAATAATTATGTGGGAGCTTTTTTAGAGATTAAAAGATCAAAATTGAATTAGGCATTACAGGAAGATAAGTCTGATTGAAACTGAATGTAAAAGAAGTTTGAAAGAAGTTTATTTTCCTCAAATTTTAATTCATAAAAGCAAGGATATTTGGTTTTGTCTTGACTAATTTTGGGCTTTGATTTCTATGAACTTATAAGTAACCAAGTCAAAGTTATTTTAATTTTTGTTACTTTAAAGTCTCCCTGGGATTTAATAATGGGAGTAGTTTATGTTTAAATGAAGGCATCCCTGTAGTGGTAGATTGATACGTCCCTGTATTGTTTCCTCTCATATCAATGGGGCCTGGGTATGTGAGTTGCTCATGAGATATTTGCAATTTTGACATAATCAGAGGCTTACAAGTACGTGTACATTGACCCTAGGTCTCTCTCTCTCTGCTTTTAGAACATAGATCACCAGGTGAAGAAACCCAGCCTAGACCATGAGGGACAGCCAACCCATCTGAAAGCCAGCACCAACCACCACACATGTGAATCATGTTGAAAGATAAATTGTCTGCTAATTGACTCAGAGAAAACACAAATTTCTTTCCACTTAGAGATAATTCAATTAGCACGATTTCTGGCTTTTTGTCTGTACTTTTCTCAGGGAAAGTAGAGTGACTTACATATTTGGAAAAAAGGAGTAAAATAGACAGGATATTTTTTACTCATTTCCAACCTCCTTTCTCACTAGGTCAGCCTGACACAAGATGCACAAATTCCTCTTTGTTCCAGGGGAAGTTGACATCCCACATGACCAGCTTGCTCTAGTCCGCCATAATTAGATGGTGATTTCTTACATAAGGCTGACATTCCATTAGCAGGACCACTTAGCTTTCACACCAAATTATGCATTCTAATAATTTTGCAAATAAATAGTTTTAATTAATTTAGATACTTAAAAAAAGTCAGAGGGGCATTGTTAGAGCCTAGATGTATAAAGTGAAAATGACCTCAGAAACCTGGCATTATTTCAGAGGCAACTTCCTGAATCCCAATTTCTCTCCAAGACCAATCCTCTTTGTTTTTGTACTGAGAATATGGCTCTCACATTGGTGCATTCCAGCCATTCCCACAACAGTCCCTTTATTCCATTCAGGCAGCTGGTACTGCTAAGGGCATTGCCTTAGAACATGGGTATACTTGGGTCCAAATTCTTTGCTCTCTCACTCAGGGCATATCATTTCACCTTTTCGGAGAGATAGAATTCTTTATTTTGCATGTTACTGTGAGTTTAAATGAAAGAATCCTATATAATAAAAACCTCATATGCTAAGTAGCCCTTGTCCAGTGACCGGTCAACTGTTCAACCAATCAAAGCGTAATATACTAATGCTATGCTAAGGCTGCTCAACTGCTTGCTATGATGTGCACTGACCACTAGGGGGCAAACAGTTGAGTAGTCACTATGATGTGCACTGACTACCAGAAGGCAGATGCTCCAACCAGTAGGTTAGCTTGATGCTGGGGTCTGGCCGATTGGGACTAAGAGAGATGGGCTGGAGAAACCCTAAAGCCCTCCTTGGCCAGCCGGCCCTGATTGGCTCCAAATGGGACTGGATGAGACAGGGACTGACATGCCCTGGAGTCCTCCTGTTCCTCCCCAGCCCCAATCATGCACCGGTGGGGTCCCTCATCCTGGCCTGCGCCCTTTTGCAATCCAGGACCCCACAGGGGATGTTGGAGAGCCAATTTTGGCCTGATCCCACAGGCCATTCTTCTCGGGAGGGTGCCAGATTCAGGGCTCATGGCTGGCGAGCACTGCTGCGGAGGCACAAGCCTCTCCCAACTGGGACTGATTGGGCACAAATCTAAGGCAGGCAAGGGGGAAGGGGGGACCAGGATGAGAGGAAGCAGCAGATAGGACCTGCAGGCAGTGTTGAACTATAGGTTTTTGCCCAGTCTCCAGAGGCCAGGCAAAGGGACCCCACCCATGCACGATTTCATGTACCGGGTTTCTAGTATATAAAATAAACTTCTAATCAAAAGGACCACATTAGCTATACTTTCTGAATATTCTTGGACTTCTTCAGTTTTAGGTCTTATTCTCTTTTTCTGCTTGGAAGATTTTTCAAATTAAATCACTTCTCAAAATATTTCCTATGTGGAAAACATTTTAAGCTATCAAAATCCTAACTATCTTCTAATTTCCAACTTAAGTTTCACTCCTTCTGTCACTCCATATCCCATATTTGCCCTGCCACTAAGGAATGTCTCCTTCCTGAATCTACTGGTACCTGTTCTTAGCACTTAGCATCATCTGTCTTGAACCAATGGAGAATCCAAACCATAGTTTTAGTCATTCTGTCTTCCTTTCTCTGTCTATGAGATCCTTGCATGGAAATTGCTTGAGAACAGATGCTCCACAGAAGTTGGCTGAAGTAAGTTATTTAGTCTTAAGCCACTGGAAGCTTGATATTCCAGGCAGATATACACAAATTAGAATGTTCTTATCCCCTACAGAGACTGTAGCTGACAGAATCAATTGTTAGAAGACAGCTCTTTACTCTGCTGTCTCTCTTACTTCATGGACTTTAATAATATAGAGAAACATTGCCCATATTACATTATCATACTGCTGCTGATAGTCTGTGTGGAGAGTAAAGTTCCAATCAACAATAAGATAGCTTATCCAAAATAAGACCTACTCACTCAGTAATTATTCTGAGTATTGAACAGTCATCCTGCCCTTTACAAAATGTGGTTATGCAGTCTATTGTCTTCATAATATCCATTTAATTTGCAATATTTGCTAACCAATGCTACTAAATATTTGCTTTGAAATGTATGTTGGTGTTTGTGTGTTTGCATGCACACACATGTAATTCTAGCGAATGTTAATAATTTCTAAGTGTTTGTGAAGGCTTTAAGTCTCCTTAATATTGTAAAGTTTATGTGACTATAAATAATACAGTAGCCTGCTTAAAAATGTAGAGAAGAGGATCCAATATCTAAGAGATAGTACTATTGGATAGTCTTTGAGACAGAGTGACAGATAAGGCCTTCCCACACTGGTCTTTACATCGTCAGCTTCATTTTTCAGTATTTCCTGACATGAACTCTATTCTCCCAGTAAATGCAATCTTGACTGCCAGCTCTCCTGCCTCTAAACCTTTGACTGCCTAGAATGACAATCAGAACATGTCAGAAATGAAAAATCCTATGGCCCAGTTCAATTGCTGTCTCTTGAATCTCTCATTTAAGAATGTTGTGGTTCTCTTCCTATGGCACTTTAAATAATCCTTATTATGTTTCTCATACCAATAAAATAGTAAAATGTTAAATACTTTAACAAATTTTCTTATTTAATATTTGCATTGACCCTAAAAAAGGTATTAATATTCTGTTTATTTACAATGAGAAAGTTGAGGATTAGAAAGCTCAAATAACTTGCCCATTGGAATGTAACTTAAAATTAGTAGAGATGGGCTCCAACTCTGTCCCTAAAGACCAAATTATTAACACTATGTTCTACTAACAACCTTATAGTGAGTAGTATTGTGATCAGTATATTTTATCCCTACTGCTAGTCTCTGAGCTGCTCTGAGTACCTGTACTTTATTAATTCTTCCTTATATTTAAATAATTCATATTTTTATTTATATTTAATAATTCATATTTTTAAACACTATCTTCTCTGTACTAAATAGTAACCCTATTAGAATCTCTTGCCTCTCAAAGGCTATAAGGGGAAAAAGGGACAAACAAAAGAAAATATTAATTAATTAAACTGTCTGCTCATAAACAAAACACCCAGTCTCCTACAGTTGCTAAAGGGAAGCCTAGTTATTACTATTCATTTATTATATTAAATGTGTATTAGCATAATTAGAAATTTAATTTTCTAAAAAGATTAAAAAGAACAGAAAATAACTTCAAAACAGACTCAGAACATACTTCCTAACCATTGTTGAAACAAAATTTTATTCAAATGGTCATGGATATTAAACATATTCAAATATGTCTACAGTCAAAAATACTCAGAAAACATGTTAATGTTATGTAGAGCATTTTAATTTGAAGAATTATGGGGGATAAATATTTTAGTTGGGAAATCAGAGTTATAATAGAAACACATATTGGCATAAATAATTTGGAGGATATGTTATCTAAACACATGAGCAGTAGACATTTGAAAAGAGAAATACAAATAGAGCCAATGTTAACAGAAAGAAATCAATATCCTAATTTACAAATTATCATTTGAATATCTTAGTGTTCTGTGTAAAAACAGAACACAGCAAATTAGATGGACTTTTATACAAGAATTAACTTACCATTGCTTCAGAAAAAATAAAGAATTTACTAGAACTAAATACTAAAAAACATTTTATTGAATATGTTCTGAAATTTATTTCCAAGAGTTAAAATTCTCAATTAAAAATTTACAACAAATACAAAAACTGATTTATATAATAATTTTTAATGAGTTCTGTAAGGCTAAAGAATAAAGTCAAAATATCTCAGTGGAGGAGGAGAAACTAATGTGTTCCAAGTATGTACAAGTACAGGGTTTTATAATATAATTTGAATCAAATTAAAACTTAAAATGTGTAGGCGGGCATGTTTCAATGGTTGGTTGCACATCAACTTATAAACCAGGAGGTCATGGTTCAATTTCCAGTCAGGGCACATGCCTGGGTTTCAGGCTTGATCCCCAGTGGAGGATTTGCAGGAAGCAGCCAATCAATGATTCTCTCTCATCATTGATCTTTCTCTCTCTCTCTCCTTCTAACTTCTTCCTCTCTGAAATCAATCAAAATATGTTTTTAAAAGTGTGTAGACAAGAGAAGATATCTTAGATAAATTGCTCTGAATATCATAGTTTTCAGTGAAATTTTTATTAGAAGTTTACCAATTTATGCTCAACAACTATCTTATACTTTAATCACTGTCTTAAAATATGTGCAATCCTCTAAATACACTTATTTCGTGCCTTGTTTTTTTATAGAAGAAATGTCCATTCTCTACTATTATTTTATGAAATAGTAATTACAGTCTCTTTGAAAATTTCTCTGATCCACAGATAAAAATCAGTTTTTTCTCCTCTCTGATAATATATCTTTTTAAATATATAGTTTTATTGAGTTCAGACAGGAAGGGAGAGGGCAAGAAGATAGAAACATCAATGATGAGAGAATCATCCACTGGCTGTCTCCTACATGCCCAATACTTGGGATTTAGCTCACAAACTGGGCATAAGCCTTGACTGGAAATCAAACCATGACCTCCAGGTCCATGGGTCAATACACAACCAATGATACACACAGGTGGGTTGCTTGTGTATCTTAAAGTAATTTCTCTAATCTTGGTTTCCCTAAAATGATCTGTAAATTCAGGTGCATGTAATATTCTGTATATTGTTCATTTTAAAGAATATATTTAGAAGATATTCATAATTGTATTTTGAATATATAAATCAATTTAAGTCCATTAATAACTGAACAAATAACATAACACATTTTGTTTGATCAGGGGATGGGGATGGCCAGGGGAAGAAAGGGAGTACCCAGCTGGCAGGCAGCATGCTAGGGATCTTACTAGTGCACAAATTCCATGTACTGGGATTCCAGTACGATTATAATTGTTTGGGAATGTATGTCAGGTAACAGTATATATATCTTATCTAATAAAGAAGGACTATGTTAATTGACCCTTATGCAGTTGCAAAGATGGCAACACCCACAGCCAATAAGGAGGGAATATGCTAATTGATTATCCTGCCATCAAAGATGACGGTGTCCACAGCCAATGAGGAAATATGCTAATTTACTGCCATACCCTCAAAGATGGCAGTGCCCATAGCCATAAGATGGTGGCACCCAGTCCCCTCAGCTTCACTGGGGTGGCAGGCACACGGCAAGGCCGGGCCAGCCCTTAGGTGGGCCTGGCTGTTCTTTGCACCTGCCTCCAAAGTCCTCCAGTCTCCTCAGTCCCCCAGCCACCCAGGTCCAACTCAAGGTGCAGGCAAGCCTTAGATGGCAGCTGCCCAGCTGCCTAGGGCCGCCAGAGGCTTGTGCTGCCAGCAGTGGCAGCAGCAGAGATGTGATGGGGCACTGCCTTCCCCTGAACACTGGGTTACTTTCCACCCCTGAGGGCTCCTGGACTGTGATAGGGGGCAGGCTGGGCTGAGGGATCCCCCTCCAGTGCATGAATTTTATATATATATATATGTGTGTGTGTATAGATAGATAGATAGATAGATAGATAGATATGTGTGTGTATGTATATATATATGTGTGTGTGTGTGTGTGTGTGTGTGTGTATAAATTGACCTTACAAATAAAGAAGCTACTAAAGAAAATGCTGTCCATAATAGTCAGTTAGTATAGACAAATTTTTTAAATTTATACTTTTTTTAGAACCCTACAATGTTATGGTAAAAGGGCATTTTTGTTGTTGTTGTTAACCCTCACTTGAGGATATTTTTTCCATTGATGTTTAGAAACAATGGAAAAGAGGGGAGAGACAGAGAGATAAAAATTGATGTGAGAGAGACAGAGATTGGTTGCCTCCAGCACCCTCCCTGTCCCCCCCCACCCCCCGGGGCTGGAGAGTGAACATTCAACCAAGGTACATGTCCTTGACTGGAATTAAACCCAAGACACTTTAGTCTAAGGGCTAATGCCCTATCCACTGAGCCCAATCAGCTAGGGAATTTGGGCTCATTTCTATAGGCTATCATAGTCAAAACAAATAATGTGAGATCCAAATAGCAAAAGGTGAATGTCACTCAATTGTCAAGCCCAGCTCTAATTTTATCAATGCTTTCTACAGTTTATCCATCTTGCCACCTTCCACCTTTTACCTCCCCAAATACCCAACTCCATACAAATAATTTAGCATGCTTTCATTTTATTTATTTATTTAAATAACTTTCTATTTATTCCCCAATACAGTTTAATTTTTTTTTATATTTTATTGAATTTTTACAGAGAGGAAGAGAGAGGGATAGAGAGTTAGAAACATAAATGAGAGAGAGACATCAATCAGCCGCTTCCTGCACGCTCCCCACTGGGGATGTGCCAGCAACCAAGGCACATGCCCTTGACTGGAATTGAACCCGGGACCCTTCAGTCCACAGGCTGACGCTCTATCCACTGAGCCAAACCGGTTTTGACCCCAATACAGTTTTTAAATATAGTCCTAGTTACCAAAAATAGGAAATGTCAATGTTATTTTCCACATATATTTTTCATCAATTTCATAAAGTATGCAAAACATATGCTAATTTAATTAATTTACATAATTTAAAGGTATCTTGTGTGTTCTATTCACTGAATGCTTATGCACATAATTAAGGGTAATCCATTGCTTTGCTAGTCTTCTTCATCTTGATGTGAAAATGCCTTAAATAAGAGTCACTGTTTCTTTGTTATTTCTGCATGTGATCCAAAAATACTTGGTAGACTAAACTTTCCTATTTTCCACACTCGTTTCTAAATTCCAGATCCCATCAAATGTCACAGGAGACTGTGGAAACAAGTGTTTTGTCTGCTGCCTTGAAGTCAAGATGCTAGCTATTCTGTGTTCCTCTCCCCTCAACGGTGGGCTCTCTTAAAGCAGGCTGCGAAACAGAAATAACAAATAGACAGGGAGGAGAGTGAGGCGCCACCATTAGAATTTTCACATATGTTTCAGTCCCACAGTGACAATACTCTGAAAAGCAAGACAGTTCCAAAAGCAGCAGCAGGCTGCACAACGTTCATTTGCTTTCCCAAATGTATTGAATATAGTTCTGCAAGATCTTCTTGAATTCTTGGTGGAAGACTTGGTAGTCAATAATGAATGCCTATAACTGAGGATCAAATCTGGAACTTGATGATTTACACGTAATGTTTTATGACCAAAAAAAAAAAAAAAGCCTGTTGCTGGAATGAATACATTGTTATGTATTTATACCTTGGCCATAACATTTTGAAAGCTGTAAATTCAGCAGTGACATATGGTGCATCCAAAAAGCATATATATATTTTTAACACAGATGTTCCTTGGCTTTTTCTCATTCCTCATGTTACTAAAGGGTGCTGTGATAAGCTATTTTTATGAAATCTCAAAAAAAATCTGATAAAATACTACATGGTTTAGGAGTTCCTATAACACTATAACCTGTCTCCTACTTGTAGAAATGTATTTCAAATAAAAAGGTACATGGTTTGATATATACCTGCATTTCTCAATATTAAAGAAATTTAAATGCCATATGTCTTTGCTAGAGTTTGAAACTTACACTCTCTGCCCTACTTCCTCTCTGTGGGAACATTTTAGGTACAGTAATTTTGAGGGCCATTCCACTGAGATCTCAGATTATCAGAAGGTCACATCTGGTCTGTTATTACTGCTATTCATCTTCCTCTCTCTGTGACAGCCTTCTTCTGGCAGTCACAGAGTCCTACAGATGTATAACAATCCAGTCACCCAAAGGGAGTTTCAACTTTAAAAATATATCTTCTTAGTGCAATGGGAGAATGCCTTGTAATTTAGAGTGAAGAAGTGAAAACTATTTTCTACAAGGTCATTTCAAATGGAAATCATTGTAAAAGTGTGAAGTCTTTTATCAGCTCATTTTTTTTTCATTTTTATAGTTACAGTGTCACAGCATATCAGTTTTCTTTTTTAATTCATTTGACAAGTTTTAATAATTGTGAAAAGCAACAAGTCATCCTGAAATTACAGAAAACTACTACCTTGGATAAGGCTACTATTCTGCCTCAGGGTGGTAAGTATTATCCTGTCTCCCTTGTTTTCTGCTCTTTAGTTGCTCATTTTATTTTAAAGTAATTTTCATAGAATTACAGCATGTTATACTGGACAGGAACATTGAGAGAATCATGATGCCAATGAGGAAACTGAAGCATAGAGACATGGAATGATCTAGTCAAGGATAGACAGAAAAGTGGTGGCAGAACTTCAATTCCCTCCTGAGTATTGCTGCTTTGTATTACTAAATGGCATAATATATATATATGGCTATGATTAAAATAACTTCTAGATATTAAACAACAATAAAACTGTTATTTTGTGATTGAGAGCTACCCAAACATCCTCAAGCCATTTGATTTCATCAATGTTATGCATATTTTTTCTACATTATACACTTGATTCTCTACCTTAGCAGTTTTTAAACATCTCAGCATTCGCTGCTCTCTGTCATTCTGAATTTCAAAAAGCAAGTGCTTTTATTTATTTATTTCTAGCATTATGAGCAAATAAAGCAATGTTTTTCTTAATCTCTCTTTTAGTGGAAGTAAAGAACAGAGAGATTTGGTGATATTTTACTAGTTTAGGAATTATGTGTTTTCATTCTAGGTTAGCCATTTTCAAAGTTTCTAAATAGATAGAGCACACTATAAAAAACAGTAACTTGAGAATAATTTTATCATTATTATTATCATTTATTATTCTAATTTTTTATCAGTCAGTAAGAGAGACCCTTATTGTCCTTTGTTGACTTCTTTAAAAATATCCTTATCAAATATTTGAGGATTAAGAGGGTTCATTAATTTTAAACACCTGAGTATTATAAATACATGTATATTTCTAAAACAGATATTTTGAGATTTAAATTAAGATTTTCACATAATTTCTCATTTTTTTTCTATTATTGTCCTTTTAAATGACTTTATTTTGATATCCATATCATGCATCAGGCACAATAGTCATGAGTAAGAAGATACAAAATTGAATATAACATGCTTTATACTCTGAAAAAGGTATAACTTATACTTCCAAATGAGAGATCTTCAAACAAATAAAAGTGAAGTGTTAAATAACTGCTAATACAAGCAGAATGCTACAAAATAAGAATGCATTATAATTATGTGAATAAAACAATGTGAATATAGTATGTGCTAAATAAAAAAATTGTAGATAGAACATTTCAATAATATTCATAATATCTAGTATTTACTCAACATTTCTGATATGCCAGATAGTGCTAAGCATTTATCAAATAATACTTTTGATAACATTAAGGATTCCCACTTTGAAAAAATAAAAGACCAAAGGCTGAATGTATAATTAGGCTCATACTCAGAGGTTATAAAAATTATCCAAGATCATAGGACAGGGGTAGGATTAGAATGAACATGGCTTTATTAAAAAACCTGTGTCTAGTAAAGAAAAAACTAGTTGGGAGCTATTTTATAAAAGATATGCATTGTATTCCACAAATGAGTAAGACAATGTGATATTTATCTTTCTCTGACTGGCTTATTTCACTTAGCATAATGCTCTCCAATTCCATCCATGGTGTTGTAAATCATAAGAATTCCTTCTTTTTTACCGCAGCATAGTATTCCATTGTATAGATGTACCACAGTTTTTTAATCCACTCATCTGCTGATGGACACTTAGGCTGTTTCCAAATCTTAGCTATGGTAAATTATGCTGCTATGAACATATGGTTGCATTTGTCCTTACTGATGGGTGTTTCTGTTTTTTTGGATATATTCCTAGAAATGGGATCACTGGGTCAAATGGGAGTTCTATCAACATAAACTGATGAAGAAAAACAGATCTAAAGACAGAGAAGCATCAATCAGATCATCAAATCTCAGAGGGAAGATAACGGGGAGGTAAGGGGCAAAAAACAACCAAAGGACTTGTATGCATGCATATAAGCCTAACCAATGGACACAGACAACAGAGAGGTGAGGGCATGAGTGGGAGTGGGGTGAGGGGAGAAAATAGGAGAATAAGGACACATATGTAATATCTTAATTGATAAAGAAAAAAACTAATTTAAAAATCTAATGTAACAGGGAAAAAATAGAATGCTAAAAAAAAAAAAAGACCCAGAGACATGGATATATGGAACAGACTGACAGATCTCAGAAAGAAGGGGGGTGGGAACAGAAGAAATAACCAAAGAATGTATATGCATATATACATAACTCATGGACACAGACAATAGTGTGGTGAAGGCTTTGGGTGTGGTGGGAGCTGGGTGGAGGGGGCAAATGGGGGAAATGATGGACATCTATAATATTGTCAACAATAAAAATAAATTTAAGAACAAAGAAGAGGAAAGGAACTTGAGTCCCCCAAGTGACTGCATGGATTGGGCCACTCAGAGAAATAAATTTGTTTTTATAGTTTAAACAAAATAAAAGGTGTGCATTGGATTTCATATTAGTACATTTTAAGTTTATTCTGTAATAAAACAATATGATGCAATATCATATTCTTGTCATGTGATCAAGTTAAGGTTCAAATTTTGGAAATCTCAGATTGCCTTAAAAATACATTCTATTGCAATTCAGAATTTAAAAGAAAGAAGTGTTGTTAAAGTAGCAAAGCTATAAAGAAAATGTAAATTCAATTAAATAATTTTTCAAAACAAATACAGATTTATGAATTTAGACCTTGTCTCTTAATTTTCTACTAAAGTAAGAATTTACCTTGCTTATACTACCACCCTATCACTTTAAACCTGGTAATTATGTCAGCAGCCTACATTTTTGTCACTTTAACATTTAGATAATATACTTAAATTCTAACTGATCGTTTAATCACTCATAGACTCCCATCTGTTTCCCCCTCCAGAGACACCGAAATGGCTCTCCATTTAGTAAACCTCCTCAGTGGCACTTCCCAAACTCTCATATACATTTACTAGAGGCCCAGTGCTGACCTGGCCCTCCCCTGCTGGCCCAGTTGCCCCTAACTGCCCTCCCCTGCAGGTTTGGTTCCTCTGAACTGCTCTCGCCTGCAGGCCTGGTCACCCCCAACTGCCCTCCTCTGCAGGCCTAGCTGCTCCCAACTGCCCTCTCCTGAAGGACTGGTCCCATCTAGCTACCGTTCCCTCCCGGCCATCTTGTGGCAGCCGTTTTTTACCTCATGGAGGCAACCATCTTGTGTGAGGGCATGAGGGTCAATTTGCATATTACCTCTTTATTATATAGAATTCTTACACATTTAGAGAGGCTAATATTGATAAAGCATAACCATCTTTCAATATTTGATTACCAATTTTTAACTAAAATTTAGCAACCATATAATAATAACAAATATATTATTTATATTTTATGGTAATATAAATATTCTTCACTAACAAGTCAAGATTTCTGCTAGACTTATCATTCTTTGGATCCAAGGTCACAATTCATAAGCTTCTCAGTCCTTAACACCAAATTTCATAGGATTCTTATAAGATGCACTGTATGAGATGTTTTGAACTTACCCATAGTTTCCCCAAGCTAGCTCTAGTGCATTCTAAGTCAGTGATCAGCAAACTCCTTAGTCAACAGAGTGGCAAACTGTGGTTCATGGGCCACATGTGGCTCACAAGCTGAAGTTTGCTGACCACTGTTCTAAGTGATAATGAAGAGAGAAAGAAAAAGCTTACTTTTTAAATATTTACAGTTAAACCACCTGTTTTTATTACCACACGTTATCACCATTATTGGGCTCATCAGTCTTTTCTAGTGCAGAGCCTCACTAATATTCAATAGAACAGACTGAGTCTTTTAGCCTTCATGTCACCCTGGGCATAGTCCATCTTTCACCTTTCTCCACTACTTATCAGTCAACATGTTTCCATCTTTATTTTGTCTGCTACATGGTATACTGAAATATTTTGTTTGCTAATTTTCTCATTATTATCATTTACTTTCTTAATTATTTTTTTATTTTAGGGCAAAAGGAAAACTATGCATATTCAGTTCATGATAATGAATCAGAACCAGTGTTAACATTTTGATTAATTAAAGGTACCTCTCGAAGCTTCTATACTTTTCATCTATAGCTTCTCCATCTTTTGCTCATTCTAGAATTAAAATTTTTCTTGAATAACTGAACACAGAATTTTAGAATTAATTCAAATATAATTGCTATGAAAAAGAAGAAACGTAAGACATGCTTATAGTTTTTACAAATAGTACTGTTTCCCATTCTTTTTCTCTTCTTCTCTATAATCTATCACAGGAAAAGTCACAGGAATCATAAAGGCTTGCAATTTGTTACCTTTTTAAATAGAATTTATTTTTTAGAGCAATTTTAGTTCCACAGCAAAATTGAGAACAAAGTACAGAGTACCCATCTATGCCTACCTCCACACATGCACTGTAGCCACTATCAACAACCCCTTCCAGAATGATACATTTGTTACAATCAATGAACATTCACTGACACATCATAATCATCCAAAGTCCATTGAACATTATGATTCAATCTTGATATTGTACATTCAAGTTATTATTAGTGACAAATATATAACTACTAGAGGCTGGGTGCATGAAAATTCATGCACTTGAGGGGGAGGTCCCTCAGCCCAGCCTGCCCCCTCTCACAGTACGGGAGCCCTCAAGGACAAGAGGCCACCTGGCAATCAGGGGAAGGCAATGTCCCCATCACATCTCCGCTGTTGCCACTGCTGGCAGCGTAAGCCTCAACCGGCCCTGGTTACCTGAGGCTCAGGCGGCTTTGGGCGGCTGGGCAGTCTCTATTTGAGGCTTGCCTGTGCCTCGGGCATGACCTGGGTGGCTGGGCAGCTGACATCTCCTACTGTCTTCATTTCCCATTTTCTGGAATGCCACATAGTTGGCATTAAACAGTATATAGCCTTTGTTATTGCCTTCTCTTTTACTTAGTAGCATGCTAAGTTTCCTCCACGATGGTACATGACTTGATAACTCTTGAGTGCTGAATAATTATCTGGATGCACCACAGTTTATTTACACATTACCCTACTGAAGGACATGTTGATCACTTCCAATAGTTGGCAATTATGAATAAAGCTGCCATAAACATCCATGTGAAGATTTTCAATTTCTGTAACTTTTTTTGATACACCTTTATTATTTGCCACTGTGTCTGTAGAATTTGTAAAAGTTTTCATATTTACTCCTATAAAATAGATTAGAAGGTAATTGAGCCTAAACTCTAGTATCTGTCTAGTATACTTAAATTTCTCAATGTTATGACTTAGTATTCTTCCCTTGTCCTGTGGGAATGTTTGTACCTCCAACTGGTTATATAAGTCCACCCCATTTCCCAAAGGTCTACTAGTGTAATTTGGTCTTGGAAACACATTTTCAGATACCTTCCAGTTTTATTACCCAAGACTCCCCACAAATGTCAACTCCTCAATATTAGAGACACCATAATATTATACCACTATAAATTTTCAGGAAACAACCAACTATTTTTCTTTACATTGTCTAAGCTTATTTGTAAAGTAAAGTAATAAATAATTAGTCTCCATATCTCTTTAAAAAATGTAGGGCCATAATCTTGCTTCTTTGTTAACTGATAATCACTGAGTGTTAGAGCTCTATCTATAAAATCTAGCTTTTTTTGCATGACTGAGTTAAAAGTGTTGTTTCAATGTTGGGAAAATAAAGAGATAAAGGTAAATTTAGCCCTCAGTTTCTTTTGGTCTCACTTAGTGTTTCTACAAACACTATTGATTATTGTGTAGAACTCTGCTCTTCCTTGGCACTTTTGAGAAAGTCCACTAAATCTCCCACAGATTAATGCACATAATTCTGTAACACTGGTAAGTTGAAGAGTTAAAGTCTGTTAAAAAAAAGTATGAAAAGTTACCCAAGCAGAATATTTCTACCCAGGAACAATGGATGACCTAAATTGATAAATCTTATAAAGCACAATGACACAATTTTTATAAGCATAAAGAGAATTTAAAAAATTTTTCCTGTAGTGGACATTTTTAGGCATGCTACATCATTATTTTATACATATATATTTAATCCTCACCTGAAGATATTTTTTTCCATTGATTTTTTGAAAGAGTGAAAGGGAAAGAAGAGACAGAGAGAAATACTGATGTGAGAGGAGTACACATCGATTGGTTGTCTCCAACTGAGGTACATACCCTTGACCAGAATTAAATATGAGGCACTTTGGTCTGCAAGCTGATGCTCTATCTATTGAGTCAAACTGGCCAGGGCTTTTAGATATTTATATAACTTAGAAAGCAATAACCTGATCAGCCTGGTACCCGATATTACTGACTATATTCCCTAAGCTGTCGCTTTACATTATTGTGATTGTTTTTCTAAATGGCAATTTGCCGTAAGGAGGGTATTTAAGGGTGTGTTACATATCTTTTTACTCTAGTCTTACCATCTTCCTATTCTACAACAAAAGTTATTCCTTCATTAAAGACGATTTGGTGTAAATTTTACACTCATATGGGAGTTACTATAATTTAGGGAGACAATTCTTGCATTCAGTGTTTTGATATCATTCTTATCTTCAGAGGTTTTAAAGTGAATTACAAGTAATTTATTACTAAGGAGAAAGTCCATATTTTTAAAATAATTTTCAAATGTTCAAATTATCTCTATAATAATGCAGTCAGCTTTACTTGAGTGAGACAAAGAAGTGAAGCACTAATCAGTTCCCACAATGAATGGAATTTTCTAGAATTGAACACATCCACAACCTATATTATAGATAATAGTGAATGACTTCAGACCATGTGGTTTATTTTTCTTCAAATCCCTGTGCTTGTTCCTTGTGTGCATGCCAACTGCCATATTTTATCTTTACCTCTCTTTGATGTAAAAAAATCACTTCCTTGTACTTCTTAAAAAAGCTTTCTCTATTACCTCTTTATCCTCTCAATAGTACTCTTCTCACAGGTATTGAAACATGGTTATGTCTCTCCTAATAAAAGGGGAAGAAAAAGACCCAGAAACAAGTACAGAAGGATCTTCCCTTGAAGATCTCTTTCTAATTCATCTCTCTCCCTCCTCTTTCTTCTCTAGCTCCTCAATGTAATATTTTAAAAATCTGGTTATATTACTCTAGTCATTTTCTCACCTCCTACTGCTTATTGGTATAGCCTGAATTCTATTACTGTCTTGAAACAATGCTCCCTAAAGTCACCAAGGAGATCTAAGACACCAGATAAAATGGACACATCCAGTCCATGTGTTATATGAATTTTGACAGTATTAGCTATAATTTACCACTTCCTCATTCTAGTAATTCTTGTTTTCTTTGGATTCCATAACCCAGCACACTCCTAATTTAGCCCCTGCCTTTTTGATTCTGCACTTAACCACTCCATTAAATACCTGGAGTTCTTAGTGGCTTATTCATAATTATTTTTCTTCTCAAAGTAAAATTTTACTTAGGGCATTTTTTTTGGCTACTTCATATGTGAAAAAGACTTTCACATTAATATCTTCATCCTAAACCTCTTCATATACTTGGAATCTCCATTTGAATACTCCAAAACCAAAATTATATTCTTGCTTCCATCCTCTATCCTATTCTCCCTTACCTGAATAGAAGAACCTATCATCTATCTATTCATGCAAGCTGGATATCTTTACATCTATGTTTCCTTAACCATTGCACCCTGCCACAGTTTCATTACTAATTCTTGTCTATTCTAATTCATAAATCTCAATAGGTTCATCCTTTGTTCTCTATCTTCAAGGCCACCATTCCAGCTAACCTTAATAAGCTACCCAAGTCTCTGCAAAAACTTCTGACTGGTTTTTCTGTCATCCACTCTGGACCTCATCTATCAAGGTCTCCTCTATATAGACAGTTTTGATTCACAAATCTTATCAGCTTACCCATATTCTTAAAAGAATTCAGTATCTCCCTATTGTGTTCAGGATGAAGGACAAAACTTAATGTGCTCTGCCCCTTGCCTACCTTTTCAGCCTCAGCCTATACCTATTTTGTCCCTCTCTCAGCCAGCCACACTGCAAAGAGAACTTATACATTTCTTATTGCAGGAATGATAATTCATAGCATTCTATTTGGTTTTTTTTTTCAGCTAGACTATGCAATCAACCCCCAAGTTGTAATGATCAGCATTGTGTTACACACAAATGGCAGAAATACAGAAATACTTTTATCTTCACCTGCTGAGATTAATTCCCTGGTAATTTAACTACTTCTTTTAGATCTCTACATAGTATTCAATATAATCACTTGGCCTTTTGCCATCATTCATTAATGTTTAAATCCATTAATTTAACAGGCAATTATTAAGCACTAATCAGTCAGAATATTTTTCGAGATTCTGATATCAGTGGGAGGAAGTCAGGGGGCAGGAACTGGCTCAGAAACTGATTCTGTTAATGGAGTAGGAGGAGACTGATGGAGAAGGCACATAGCATGGCAACAACAATTCTCATGTATATATGATCCCACCACTCATGTTTCAATCACGCACAAAACAGAAAAATTCACTTTCATATTGCTTTCACTATTACGTTTTCATCAGATTTTATCCTTACAAATCAACATAATGTCTTTTTAAAAATCTTTATTGTTGAGAATATTACAGGTGCACCTCTCTCCCCATGTTTAGAAGGTATACTTTTGGAGAATATGAATAAAAGGATAACTTTCTTCTCCCATACTAGTCCCAAAACTAACATCCAGCTTAAAAACATTTCAGCTCTTAAATAATCTCTGTCTATACCAGAATCATTTTAAGACCATTACAAAATTTTGTAAATTATACTTATTTTTAAAACTTTAAACCCTCATTGCATCTCACCTGCTTTTATCTCTGATCTGTTTTCTAAACTTATAGCCTCTCTCTTTAGTACATTCTGCACATTGATGCTGTTAGCATTATCTCATCTTTTTTCTAATAAAACAAATTTCTCTAATTGGTATCTCTAACCATGATGTTCTCTCTGTATAAATATTTCTTCCCTCTTTTTTTCTTTTCCTCTTGTCAACCTCCTACCCATTCTTTAAAATTAAGCACAAATGTAACCCTGTATCATGCCTACCTTATTATCTCCTGGCAGAGTTAATCATTTCTTCATAATTGTTTCCAGAGCATACTGTTACCTCTTGAACATTGCCCTATTGTTTAGCTGTTAGTGATTTTTAATTAGGCTGTAAGCTCTTCAAGGACAAAAGTTGTCTTATTGATTTTCTGAGAAACCACATTGCTTTGCTCACATTAGGGTGCAGTATATACATTGACTAAATGCAACACAGAGCATAATATAGTGACTTAATATATGGCATATCTTTCCCAGAGGAAGATATAATTCTTTCTAAAACATAAAATTAAATAACAATAAAACACTGAAATTAAAAAATGCTAAAGGTTGCCTGGCCAGTGGTTGAGCATTGACCCATGCATCAGGAGATTATGGTTTGATTTCCAGTTAGGGCACATTGCTTAGATTACAGGTTTGATCCCCAGTAGTGGGCATGCAGGAGGCAACAGGTAGGTGATTCTCTCTCATCATTGTTTCTATCTCTCTCTCCTCCTTTACTCTCTTTGAAATCAATAAAAAATAATAATAATAAAGCAAAATGAGTACCACTTGTTGGGTAACTAATTAAGAAGAAAGATCATACATAGACTCTCCCAAGGGAAATGAGCTAGTTGGACAGACACCTGCTAAAATGGCTTAAGCAGTTTTCCCTTTTGGGAAAAAGAACAGTGAACTTCATCTGGCCATTTTTAGACACTTATTTAAACCCTGAATAACACAGCTAACCAGTTCCACAAATGTTATGCCTATTTTCTTAGGAAATTCTGGGTTTCCTTTTCAAGTACAACCAACCAATTTAATCTACAGTATATATATTTTCAACTATGGAAGAACAGGAGATCCAGCAGTAAATAGTTCTCATTGAGTGAAACTACACCCACTAAAATAAGCATACTTAGTAACAGTTTAATATAAATGTGTAAAATGATATAGCATGTGTACACTGATTTCATATTATGAGTCACCTTTATGGATTAGTGAAGGGGGTGAAAGTGGATTGTTGACCTCCCTGTTAGTCAGGATTAGAACCTTGTTTTCTAAAATTGAAGTCCATGCTTCTCCTCTAGATGGTATTTTTATTCCCTCAAACCATGAAACACTGATATTGCAATGACTAGAATTAAAATATTTCTAATGATTTTTTAAAATATAGAAATAGATAAATATAAATACCATAACTGTTTAAAGCACCCTTTTAAAAAAAGTAGATGCAATTTAATAAAAACATTATAGAGATGTTCCTCCAAATTAGTTCCCAATAAATAATACAGCTTATTTTTATAGTATACATAAAATTGTCCATGATCCTAAACACCCCATTATCTAAAGTTCAATATAATATACAAAGGACCATTATTTAATTCATTATATTTCTAAGGATCATTACATTGAGAAGGACAGGTAGCTTTAATTATTAATTCTGAACATGCAAACACATATGAAGGCAGCACATACATACATGCTAATTCTTTTACTTCACTGCTTGCATTTGATGTTGTACCTTGAAAGTTGCATTCCCTCTCCTTTTATCTGTCTTGGGTTGAATGATAAGAAACCATTGGTCTAATAACACCCTTTGTCCCCCAAATTATCCTGAAAGTATATACAGAGTGTCCCCAAAAATAAATGTATATACACTTTGGCTGCCATTCTTAATCCCCATGAGTTAAATCTGAAAAGAAGGAAACATCAAGTGAGCTATCAGCTGTCAATATATGTATACATTTTTGGGGATGCTCTATATTTTCACTTTACTTAGTTTTTACTTGCTAGGGTAGCATAAACAAATAGGGATGTCAATTATTGATATTAATTTGTCTAACCACCCAAAAATTATTCACCTTTTTAAAAAATATATTTTATTGATTTTTTTTATAGAGAGGAAGGGAGAGAGATAGAGAGTTAAAAACATTGATGAGAGAGAAATATCGATCAGCTGCCCTCTGCACGCCCCCTACTGGGAATGTGCCCACAACCAAGGTACATGCCTTTGACTGGAATTGAACCTGGGACCTTTCAGTCTGCAGGCCAACACTCTATCCACTGAGCCAAATCAGTTTTGGCAAATTACTCATTTTTGTGCTATCATATTTTTATTCTATTTTTATTGATTTCAGAGAGGATGGGTGAGAGAGAAACATCAAATGATGAGAGAGAATCATTGGTCAGCCGCTTCCTGCATGTCCCACCCTGGGAATCATGCCCACAACCCAGGCATATGCCCTGACTTGGAATTGATCCACGACCTCCTGGTTCATAGGTTAATGCTCAACAACTGAGCAACATGGGCCAGGCTAGTTCTATCATTAATATATATATATACATTTTATGAGTGTTCCAGAGAGGTAGGTCATTTTATGATCCCATTCTCTGTTCAAGACCAAGTGGACTGGCTCACCAGGATCATGTACTGTCTCTTGTACATTCAAGTTAATCTCATGCATTCTTTCTCAGTTGATAGAGAAGTGTCTTAACTTGATGGTGTCTCTGTCTTACAAACCAAATGTTTCTCTTTACTGCCAATTACTGTGAGTTTTCTTTTTTATCTGCTATGGAATGGTAACATTGAAATTTTCCTCAAGGTTACATGGAGACAATTTTTATTTATTCAAGATAGACTATGTCTTATTACCATTGAAAAGTGCAAGCCATCTAAACACATGCAGATATTGTAATGGACTCCTTACTGATTTTCTTTCCTTCCCATTTCTTAAATATAACTAGATTTTCTTAAATATAACTTTGCCCATGTTAATACTTTGCAATGAAAACTTTATGTGATGCTCAATATACTTAAAATCAAGCCCAAGATAATAAGCAAGACTTGATAGCCTCCTGTAGTGCAGTGGTTCTCAACCTGTGGGTCGCGACCCCTTTGGGGGTCAAAAGACACTTTCACAGGGTTGCCTAAGACCATCGGAAAACACAGGTATTTACATTATAATTCATAACAATAGCAAAATTACAGTTATGAAGTATGGTTGGGGGTCACCACAACATGAGGAACTGTATTAAAGAGTTGTGGCATTAGAAAGATTGAGAACCACTGCTGTAGTGTGTATGGTTTCCTGTATATGGATCCATTCTTATTTAAATTTCTCTAAGACAGAAATGACAAATGTGAAACCTGGTCATTATTATTCATGCAGACATGTTTAACTCAAGAGGGTAGACTACAGACTCCTGAGTTCTTTATTTACTATTTGCATATAAATGAAACTAATAAACTTCAGGAAATGATAATGCCTTATAGATTAGACACGATACTCATTCTGAAGTAATTTAAGACAGCAATGCTATAGCCTGGGAGCTTAGACATAACTATTCTTTGAAATCAATGGAATAGCAAGTAAATGATTAAGAATATGGTCTAGTTATATATTTTCAGTGGGAGCTTAAAAACAGTGTAGTCATACATTTTTTAATTATAGAATGGCAGGAAGCACTATTCATATTTTTACCATGAATGTGGCCTCCTTTATCTATATAATTGTATGTGACAATCTCTGTATTTGGCAGCTAGTATGTGTAGTGTCTGATATATATCCATCAAGTTCTTTAGTTGATCATACTGTTAACAATTTTAGTATCCTTACTAAAATTCTGTTTTTTTATTTTACCTACTAGAGGCCCAGTGCATGAATTTGTGCACAGATGGAGTACCTTGGGGTGACCTGCAGAGATTGGCCTCCAGCTTGCACTCCCAGGCTTGCACCCCCACACCCCCACCTGGCACCCGCAGTGGCTTGGTGCCACCCTCTCATCTGCTCCATCACCCTGCCTGTGGGGCAATTGTTCAGGACCAGGAGCCCCACCCAGCTCCCTCAGTGCTTGGGAGCTGGGTGGCAGCTCGGACCCCACTGCCACTGCTGGTGGCCATTTCATTGGTGCCCATCTGTAGGGCAATTGATCAGCGCCAGACCCCCTCACCAGGCTTCCTCAGCACCTGGGAGCTGGGTGGCAGCCCCAACCCCTACCAGCACCACTGATCTCCATTTGCAGGGTGATCAGCAGGGTGATTGGGCCCTGGCTTGCACCTGCGTTGGCCTGGAACTGCCTCTCACCTACTCCACCATCCACTGTAGTCACACTCTTGTTGGGGCCTGCTGCCCTGGTTGAACGAACACCAGAGGGGAAAATTTGCATATTAATCTTTTATTATATAGAATTATTAAGAAATATTTTTTAAAATTTCCACTATGAGTTGTATATATTCTCTTGTAATCTTGTTCATATTGGCTTATACATTTTATTTAGAGCCTACAAATATAAACATATATTTCTGATAAAATAAGTACTTATTATTATTTATTCTCTTCATATTTAATATTATTTTTTCCTTGAACTCCATTTTATTCAATATTAACACAATTTATCAACTTTCTTTTAGGTATTATTTGTTTTTTTTCTCCCCCCTTGCTTAATTGGGTACCAAGACAATTTTCTTTGCATTGTGTTATGAGGACTGGAGAACAGTAGTAGTTCACTGATGTAACTTTTGGATTCCCAGCTTTGTGTAACAGTATTCTTAGGGGCTCCACAATATGAGTTGGCCTCCTAAAGGATTAAATTTATACTTTTCAGCAAAATTTCTAAATTCAAATGTTCGTTGAATACCTTGTCTACTTCTAGCTTTATATCTTCATTTACATTTGTTTCTAATAATTCCTATACTAATTTGAAGTACTTTCCCATTTAAAAATCTATCCACTCTAATAAAGAGTGAATATGCTAATTGATTGTCATGCCCTCACAAGATGGCAGTATCCACAACCACAAATGGTGGTACCCAGTCCCCTCAGCCCTACCTCATCCAGCCTGTTTCCCAGTCTTGTCAGCCCCTCCTTATCCAGTCAGAGTCCTCCAGTCTCCTCGCCCCACCTCACTCAGTCCTCGTAGCATCCAGCCTCATCCAGCCTCAGTACCCCAGTCTCCTCAGCCCTACCTCATCCAGCCAGAGTTCCCAGTCCTCTCAGCCCCACAGAGAAGGGCAGTTGTGGATGATCATGCTTGCAGGGGAGCAGTTAGGCATCAATCATGCTGGCAGGGGAGCAGTTAGGGGGCTATCAGACTGGCAGGCAGAGTGGTTAGGAGCTAGCAGTCCTGGATTATGAGAGGGTGTGCGACTTCCAGTTTAGGCCTGATCCTACAGGGTCCCAGATTGGAGAGGCTTCAGGATGGGCTGAGGGAAACCTCCCCTCTCCATGCACGAATTGCATGCATCAGGCCTCTAGTAATTCTATTAAGTAACCATAAACTGTATTGTGAACTTCTGCCTTTCAAAGTTATAGAAACCTAGACTCTCTAAGACATAAAAGGGAACTTAGATTTCTTTTAGTTTAATAACGCTTTTATATTTATATGTTTATTTTATGTTTTTACATTCATGTTTTAATTTTTACAAATGTCATAAAGTACGTCAAATGTAGAGGAATTTTCTCTTTTATCTCTGTTCTCATTAGCAGGGTGCTAAGTACATAGCATGTACCTATTTTAATTTATTTGAATTTGATATTGAGTTTACTAAAAATAGAAAACTCATACATTGTGACAAATATCTTTTTCATATTAGAGTAAACATTAAAAGTCTGAATATGTCACAATTAGCTTTTAAGAAATTTGCTTTAATTAACAAAATTGCAAAGGGATTTTGACATTTACTTTAATCAGACAAAATGACACACTTTAAAATTAGTTCTGCATTTTCTTTGACACTTGGACAGAACTTATTCAAGTACTTCTATATTTCCATCTTGTAGCTATTTTCTCTGTTTTTATTTATGTTCTCCTTCCATATGTACCCCCTTATATGCTGCAGTATAACCCAAACACACACGGATTATTCTGATTAAAATCAAAAGAAGAATCCTATCTGGGTCAAATTTGTTATTTCAGAGAAAACAAAAAATTCTTGAATGTGAAAATGTAAATGAGAGACAGCATAGGTAAGCAGGCTGGAGTTTAGAGACTTGAAATTTTAAAGCCAGTTATTTATGTCCCTAAGATAAATAACTAATTTGCCTTGATAAGCAGGGAAATGAAATATCATGCAGTGTTTTAGGAATAATGAATTAAAATTAGACAGTAATTTATGTTTGCAAAGCATTATATAAAGGCCGAAATATACAAATCATCTAAAGAGAATACTTAATATACATTTAAGAATATTCCCTAAATATTTTTGCCACGTTATAATTTTTATCTCCTAACCAAATACAATATAATAAAAATTTTCATTGAATACATGGCCTACTTAAGAAGAGTCTAGCAGTCAAGAACATCTGTGAAAATTGCCAGTTTGAATTGTACTGACTTGCAGAAGTTGGGAGAAAAGTCTAACCTTTGAAGAACTTGTCCTAATGGAATGTTTAGAAGAGGCTCCATGGAGTTCAGCTAAAATCAATGCCAAACTCCACTGAAGTTTCTTTCCTCCCCAGGGGCAATCTAATTCTGAATTTGAGAGGAAGACACCATAATGTCCAACCCCCAATGATTGCACTAATCTGAATTCTCAAAATGTATTTCAAAGTTTCTTTACCTTGCATTAGAGACTTTTAATCCAGGTGAGTACTGGTGATTCTTAATACATTTTAGTCAGAGGATGAATCATCTTGGCTTATATCTTGACAACTGAAAGATACTAGTAAATTTAGTCTGTATTTTCTGAAAAGATTAAAAAAAATAAGTTAAACCCACTAAGAGTGAACTTTTATTAGGTTTAAATAAATGTATGTGCTGTTACTTTTTAGGTAAATGTTTTATTTTCTGAGTCTAGCAAAGCAATAATGATAATATCAGTCTTAAAATCTATAGCCAGTTGGTCTTCAGATAATGGATTAATGAAAATATGCATGAAGCAATATTCTGAATAAAAATTAGAATCTGGGTGTGTTTTTTAATGTGTGTTGGTGTTTTTTCCCCTCTTGCTTCCATGTTTTCTTTTTCTTTTCTTTTTAATCCAGAGTAATAAGAAAATCCAAAACTCGAGTCAGTTAAATGTCTGACTTCACTTCATGCTTGAAGTCAAAAGATTAGCTGTGGTTTTGGACAAGTCCTGGGAAGAATCTGGACAAACCCTGTAGTGAAGAGCTAGAACCTAGTAGAGAGAGAACCTTTGTGTAATAACAATGACACACTTATGAAAGTAATAATGACCACAAACCAGTTCTGTAAACTCTTTGTGAGGTTAGAGATAATGAGAAAATGGCTTGTTCTTGGGGTGCCTTAAATGTAGTTTCAAATATTTAAAGTGGGAAATAGAATAGAGAGTAATTTGTAGATAGATTAAGTAGCATGGAAAACCCACAGAACTATAAAAATGCAAATTGTAAAGGCAACTTACATCCTTAGGTTTTGAGTGGAGAGTGGTGTCAAGAAAATCCTTGGAAAATTGGGCCAGAAAGGAGATTGTCTCTATGTGACTCTGATAAGTTGAGCAATATTATATTTGTTCTGCACTTAAAATTCTGGTGCTCATTTTTTAATGAAACAAAGCCTGTTGACTCAAAATCTTTAAAAGGTTCAGACCTATTTTTTTTACCAGTTATTATGTTCATTAGATTCCACATCTGAGTGAGATCATGTGATACTTGTCTTTTTCTGACTGGCTTATTTCTCTTAGCATAATACTTTTCAGGTGCTCCATGTTGTCTCAAAGGTAAGAGATCCTTCTTTTTTCACAGTTGCATAGTATTCTATTGTGTAAATGTACCATAGTGTTTTTTTTTTTTTTATCTATTCATCTATTGATGGGCACTTGGGCTATTTCCAGATCTTAGCTATTGTAAATAATGCGGCAATGAGCATATGGGTGCATATATTATTTCTTATTGGTGAAACAATAATGTTGTGAAGGCTTGGCATAGGGCAGGAGCTGGTTGAAAGGGGACAAAACTGGGGGACATGTGGCACATCTGTAATACCTTCACCAATAAAAAATGTATTAAAAATAAAAAGGTAAGAAGGAAGTAATAATATATTTCTGTTTTTTTTTTCTCCTAAGGATAGTTTTAATGAAAAATGCAATTCATCATTTTTTATGTCTAATTTTTCAAGTTTTTCTCCAGGGAAAGTAGGGGAAAGATTGTGTTAGTAGCACTCAAAACATTAAATAAAAATAGTCTCCCATTAGAAGATCATTGAGAAGTAAAATCCATAAATGTCTGATGTAAGGTTAAGGTTAGGCCTTGGCATTAAAAGAGGTGAGGATTTGGAACTGACTTGCACAAGGCAGGTTCTTCAGGGAAATCCTGTATGTAAGACATGAAAATGTCAAAGAAGGCCTGCTTTTGAATAACCTGAAGTATCAGTATCAATTGTTTCATCTAGGTGAAAGGGTAACATGTGGGGTTGATTTGCATTGCAAAGCACAGGGAGCTAATGGAGTGCTCACAGGTAGTCAGCAATAGTCAGCAATAAACTTGACTTGTTATTGAAAGTATAGTGGTAAGAAGGTTAGAAGTGGAATAAAAAATATGATAAGATCTGAATGACAACTGTAGTTCAAGTTTGAATGACAGGTCCATCACTAGCTTTGAGATCTTGAGCAAACCCTGTGAATCTTCTGGGCTTCAATTTCTGCAACTTTCAAATAGGGATAATAATTCCTGGCCTATTTATCTGAAGGGGTATTGTGAAGGACAAAGAAAATAGCAGGTGTACAGTGGTTTGAAATTTTTCACCTGCTAGAATAAGCAATTATGTTGCAGCTATTTCAACAGAGCCTTTGATGTCAATTTGAAGGTCTCTTTTTAAAAATACCTGACTTGTGTGATTCTGTTGTGGGCAAGTTTCTTAAAGTATTGTGCTTCAGTTTTCTCAACTATAAAAGGGGAGTGATATTATCTACCTCTAGGACTGTTATGGAAATGATATTGATTAGAAATTGTACAGTGCATTCAACAGTACTAGATACATAATAAGCTCCATTTAAGTATCTGTTAAATACATACATATACACATACATACATGCATACATACATAGTTTGTGTATTTTCAGCAAGGTATAGAAGAGAGAACCTTCTTTGTAATAGAAGTGTTGGGAGGATAAAACAAGCAGAAGTATGGGATTAGACTCAGTTCTTTCTGTGCTTCATTTTCAGCTTAACTTTCCCACTTTACCTTTGAGAACTCCATTCCTTTCACCTCTTCTCATTTAGTACTTTTCTAGGCATCTGTACTTTTCTTTTTCATCCCCCCAAGATGACCCAATTGATATCAGTAGCTACAATGTCATATTTTAACTCTAGGTGAGGGGGCCAGCCAAATGGGTCATTAATACTCAGTGATTTAATTAACTTTTAATTTGTTAAGGTTCACTGTAAATTTTTCCCCCACATTTAACAGCCAGAACTCATTGAAGCAAAATTTCCCAGAAATCAGCATTTCTGGGCTGCTCTCTGATGCTGATGATTCATCCACACTAAAAATGCAAGAAAAGATTCATTTTTCTGACCAGTCCACATAAAGCTTTCACTAAATTCCCATCACATTACCAAAACTAGGTACTGGATATAGGTTAGTGTTCTCAAAAATAAGTCATATTTCTCAGTAAGAGTACAAATCATATTACTCATTACTAATGTCTGCAATGACTTGTTAGTATATGTCTCTAATGGATTCAATAGCTGAATCAAAAGAATGAAGTGCATGTCTTCTGAAGAATAGTAATAGTTCCTCTTCTACTTTACCATGCCCTTTTAACAAAATACATGTGCTAAAATTAATACATTAGTACAGAGGTCTGATCTGTATTTAGAATGGTTTCATTTTAAATCTGATAGGTATGGAAAACAGGAGAAAATGCAAAGAAATTTCAGTTCTAAATTCTGCTATTTCTTACGCATCATGAGAATAGTAAATTTTAAAGCAGTGTTCTGGGCAAATTCTCTTCATGCTCTTTTAAAAAATATTTTATGCAAGGCCTTTGGAAAACTTCCAGCCCATCTGTTTCTGTTCAGTTGTTACTGGCCAAGATTTCCTATCAGATTTAAAACAAGTCTGACTGCCTATCTGGAAAGAGCACATTTGATGTAAATAACACATAATATAAAAAGTAATGACTTCAGTTGTCTTTATAGTTAATTAAAAACGACTTAATGTCTCAATTATGGATACATGCACATCTTAATTTGTCTTTTAGGATTTTTTTTGTTAGATAGTATATAACCTCTACTCTTGAGATAAAATATTTCTGAAAGGAAGCTCATATTTTGGTATTATTAGATGAGAAATATTGACTCTTTTACCTCAATACCCAAATTCTTATATTCTTGGTTAGAAACCATAGTTTATTTAACAACTACTACTGAACAACAAGATCTAATAGATATTTGAAATGAAGATATTAAGGTAAAATTTTTCAACATCTCTTTCTAATTAATCTGAGTCTCTTACCTATACTCTGATTTCAGTTTCAATGGCTTCTAATGGCAATCAATGATTGAGATCATTTTCTAAGCACCTTCTTTTTTCTCTGTCTCCACATTCTCTTCTCCTTCAGCCCACAAAAAGCACTCCTGCTAGGGTAATCATCCTAAAACACACAGCCTGTGCTCATATTTCCCCAGGTACAAATGACTCTTCAAATTCTTTCATTTGCCAATAGAGCAAGTCTCCATCTCCCCAATCTGATTTTAAAGTCACTATTTTCTTGCAAACAGACTCAACTATTCACAATTTTATAAACATTTCTTTTACTTGTCTTTTCTAATTAGAGTTGCTTATTGTTTATCTCTCAATCCTTTACTCTTAGGCTATGTGGGATGTTTTGTGTTGTGATAATTACGGTCATAGATGATGAAACTCTGGAGGACAGAACTCTGTCTTGCCTTCTTATGAAAGAATACTAAGCTCTACATTACCATGACACTTAGTATAAATTTTATTCATCTGCTAGAGGTGTGTTGAGAACCTCCTGAATCAACTATTGTGCAAGGTAATGGGACTAAAAAGATTAATAACACAGAATAAGGGCAAGTAGCCTATGTGATAAGAATCCATAGGCTCTGAAATCAATTATGGTCTCAGACCCTGATTCTGCTACTTTCTATTTGTATTCAGGATCCCACTTTGACCCTTGTGATGGGATTTGGGAACAATAACAATCTCATATTGTTGGGATTTATTGAAATGTTCAATTTAAAACTTCTTGTATCTGCAAAATGGTCATTAGATATAACATTTTTTTATCCTTTCTTTTTTCAGTTTCCTCCAATCAGAATGCATATAGCTTGCTAGTCAAGGCAATGCCAAAAAAAAAAAAAGTTAGAAAATAAGATGATACCATAATAGACCAACACAATTTTGAAATCAGAGAAATGGAATTTTTAAAATTCCGATCTGAGTCAGAGCAAGCTTTATATTGAGTTACTTCTCAGTTGTATAAGATGATTAGGAATTAACAGGATTTTGGGGGAGGGGATATTCTAGACAAGGTAGAAGATAGGGTGAGGACCCAGCAATCCAAGCACAAAAAAATAATTTTTAACAAGTTAATGTGGAAGGACATTTAGAAGATTGCCCACAAGTCTGGACTCTAGAATAGACTTCTACATTTCAGAGGGACAGAAGATACCCAGGGTTAGGCAGCCAGCTTATAGAAAAGGAATGTGCTTCATGTGTGTCTATTCGTTCAGGATATTTGTAAGTTTATAATGTACATTTCCCTTTATTATTTTTATTATAAATATAAAAGATAATAAAAATTTAAACACAAAAATATAGAAAATAAAAATTGAGCTCCTATATCACATACACTCCTCCGAAGTAGCCACTATTCCTAATTTAATATGTGTAAAACCAGATTTTTTTCTAAGTACATGCAAATATATAGTATACCTATCAAAAGTTTTTTCCTCTCATGGGTAATGTGTTAAAGTTTGTTATGACCATATTTTATAAGTATTTTTTCAACTTATTTTTGTCAAAGTTTCAAAGAGATCCATTTAACTTAGCCCAAAAAACGACAAAACAAAACAAAACTCATTCCTTCTGAAACCGGTTTGGCTCAGTGGATAGAGTGTCGGCCTGCAGACTGAAAGGTCCCAGGTCCGAGTCCGGTCAAGGGCATGTACCTTGGTTGCAGGCACATCTCCAATGGGGGACATGCAAGAGGCAGCTAATCAATGTTTCTCTCTCATCGATGTTTCTAACTTTCTATCCCTTTCCCTTCTGCTCTGTAAAAAACATCAATAAAATATATTAAAAACAAAACAAAACAAAAAAACACACACACACAAAACAAACCCTCATTCCTTCCAAGGTTTTCCATATTATTTTGTATTATATGTATTTTAGTATTTATATAATTATTTCAGATTTATGGACATTTTAGAATATTTATAATGTTTCATTGTTACCAAAGGGCTTCAATATTAATTTATATGTATACTAATGGCCTGGTGCATGAAATTTGTGCTTGGAGGGGGGGTTGTCGCTCAGCCTGGCCTGCACCCTCTCCAATCTGAGACCCCTCAGGGATAGGGCCTAAACTGACAGTCAGACATCCCTCTTGCAATCCAGGACCACTGGCTCCTAACCCCTCCTGCCTGCCAGCCTGTTAACTCCTAGCTGCCTCCCTGTTGGACTTCTCTCTCCCAAATGTCCTCCTTGCTGGCCTGATCACCCCCAACTCTCCCCCCAAGCCTGCTTGCTTCCTACTTCCCCCTCTATTGGCCTGATTGCCTCCAATTGCCCCCACTGCCAGCCTGCTTGCCCCCAACTGTGCCCCCCTGCTGCCAGCCTGCTCCCTATCAACTGTCACCCCTGCTGGCCTGATCACCCTCAATTGCCCTCCCCCTCTTGGCCTGATTGTCCCTAACTGCCTTTGCCTCTACCCCACCACCATGGCTTTGTCCAAAGGACATTTGGAAGGTCTTTTGGTCTAATTGGCATATTACCCTTTTATTATTATTATATTATCCTTGCACTTGTGTCATTATTATAATAGGAGTTTCTAGATGTAGAACTTTAGTATCAAAGTTTGTTGGGTTAAAGTTATTGTCTTTAACAGATAATGACAAAATGTCCTGTGTTATGCACTGAATGATTGTGGGCCTCCCAAATTTATATATTGAAATTATATCCCCAGTGTAATAATATTAGAAGGTGAGACATTTGAGAGGTAATTTGGTCTTTAGGGTAGAGCATTATGAATAATATTATTGTATTTAAGAGAAAAGACATAAGAGATTGCTCTCTTTCTCCACCACCTGAGGATACAAAGAGAAGATGTCATCTGTAAACCAGGAAACAGGTTGTCACCAGAAAGAGGATTCCCTGCCACCATGACTGTGGACCTTTCCACCTCCAGAACTGTGAGAAATTAATGTCTGTTCTTTAAGTAATCCAATCTATGGTAATTTGTTATAGTAGCTCAAAATGACTAAGACACCCTCCAAAATACTATATGCATATTAGCTATAATCTCACACATAAATCTCTATGTCTATGTGATCATTGCACCTTTTACTCTATGTGACTTTTGTTTTATTCCCCAGAGAGAAATCTGTCAAATTTTTTTTTCTTTTATCTTGTTTAGGATTTTTTCATATCTAAGATTATGAAAATCTCACACAGATACTTGAAATAAAAAGCATCTTAAAAATAATGTTTATTTTCCTCTCTGAAACAATTGAACAGACAAAATGTATAATACACATAGTAAAAGTTCAAATATATAATGAAATGACCAAATATTTTTTCCAATATACCCTTATAATTATAGACTGTGAGGTGTTAACATTTCTATGACCATAAATTACTTACTTAATTCTTATTCCAATTTACAACTAAAAATTATAGAGAAGTTTGAAGTGTCTTAAGATTCACCTAATACAGCAGCATTGAAGTTATTCTAAGGGTGAAGGGGGGCGGGGGCAGGGGAAGTTAATCTTCAATCGTCTCTTGTTTCTGGATATTGTACTGGAAGAATATTTGTCTTAACTTACTTTTTAATATATTCACACTTATTTTATCTGTCCAAATAATCCCAGATGCAAGACTCAACAAATCCATTATTACATTATAGCTAAATAGTAAACTAAGTTTATAGAGCTTTCTAGGTTATATGACCAGGTATTTGATAGAGCTCTGCCCTTGATCCTATAAAAAAACACATCAAAGGGAACAAAAGAAAAAGAATAGTAATAGAACTATAAACTAAATATATATAGAGAAAAAATATATGCTGAAATCCAGAGGGACTTTTTTCTAATTATATTAATTTTGAGAAAAAAAAATAGAACACTCTTATAAACTAGTAACCATATGTTCCTTCCTCTGATAGAAAATATATGGACATCAAAGGATTTAGGAAAAAAATTAAACTTTACTCTCCTCATAATTTTTGGATAAAAAGACTTCACTAATCTGAGAAATAAACTGTAGTCTTCTATTTGCTCAGGAACTCTCAAATGAGTTAATAGTCACCTGGCACTCTCAGTTTCCTATCTCCTTCCCATTATACCCTTTCATCCTTCTCTTTCAAAATCTCAGTAGAGATGTCAGCTATCTAAACAATGATGAACAGAGAAATATACAGAAAGTGGTACATTGGATCTCCAAACACAGAAATCAGAAGAAACAAAGTCTTACAAGCTAGGTGTTTGATAGGAAGAATTACAGAAGTAAGGTACACCAAAAAAATAAAGTTGAGGATCTTGAGTCCAAGTTACAAATGTGTGCTCCTACATTCCCTTCCATTTACAAGCTACAATTTTTGATATTTCCTATTTCCTCTATGTCACTCTTTATTCACTTAATGAGTAAATTAAGTGAAATCAAGCATGTTAAAGTTTGGCTAGCACAAAAGACTATATAGTAAACATTCAGTTTAATTACAGTCCTTATCATTGTCATCATCATAATTTTCATCATTGTTATCATCATCATTATCCCCCTAATATTACCGTACAGAAAAATTAATAGCAACAATTTAGTCTAGTATGTGAAAAAACATGGTGTAATTCAAAACACAGGACATTAAGTTCAAAGCCTTAGCTAATAATACAGAAATAGCACTTACCTGAGATTTTTGTTTCACACAGTTTCCTCAGAAATTCAACATAGCAAATAGTTCCAGATAATCTCCTCCAAAAAAAAAATATAGCTAACAGTGCCATACAGAAATTTAGTAATATTTAACAATTCCTTATTAAAATGCTGTATGTATTCATGTAATAAAGAAACCCAGTAGAGAAATCCAAGATGGCGGCATAGGTAAACACCTACACTGCTGCCTCGCACAACAATTTCAAAACTACAACTAAAAGACAGAACCGACATCATCCAGAATCACAGGAAAGCTGGCGGAGTGTAAGTTCTACAGCTAGAAGAAAAGAGAGGAGTTCACGGAGACCCAGAGGAGCTGCAAAAAGCCGAGGTACTGAGACGCGCGCGCTGAGAGAGTGGGTGCCGGAGTACCTGGCTGGCTTTCTCTGGCGGGAGGGAAACGGAGACTCCCAACGGCATTGAACCCCTTATTTTACGACACTAAACCCCAGATCCAACGAAACTCATACAGGGGGGAGTTTGGACTGTGAAAAGGGAGAGGTGCACGGAAATTTAGGGGAGTCGCAGAAGATCAGGTCTGGTCTCGCACAAGGACAGTGCTGCATGCAGGACAGATTGCTGATTGTGCCGCTGGCTTTCGCAACTGGGCGGGAGACAGACCCTCCCAACTGTGCCACTTCTGACTCCACTAAGCCCCTGTTTCGGGCGAAACCCTGGGGACCTAAACTCGTGTGGTCCTCGTGCTCAGGGGAGCTGGAAAGGCAGTGGTTAGAGGCACTGCGGGTGCGCACACGCACAAGGACCGCTCCAGGAATTACCGTGTCACGTGAGACTCAGGGGCCGTGGAGGGCGGGGCCGACTGGAAGGCAAGGTGGTCCCTTAAGCCCTGAGACTCCACCCCTCCCAAGCTCAACAGAGGCTTCTGTGGCTTTGCGTCTGCTATCATAAGGCTGAATCCAACACAGAAGTTTCCCCGGCATAGTGAAAATGTCAAAACAAGGGAAGGGATCACAAACAAAAGAAATGGAGGAAAAAAAACGACTGGATATAGAGTTCTAAACCATGCTTGTAAGGTTTTTCAAGAATATGCTAGAAAAATTCGATAAATTTAGTGAGACCCAAGAGAAGATGAAAAAGAACCAACTAGCGATACAAAAGAGCCAACTAGAGATGGAAAAGGTCCAACTAAAGATGATAAAGGGCCAAATAGAAATTAAACATACACTGACTGAAATAAAAAATATTATACAGAGTCCTAACAGCAGACTAGAGAAAGGCAAGAATCAAGTAAAAAATTTGAAATATAAAGAAGCAGACAATATTCAACTGGAAAAGCAAGAAGAGAAAAGAATCCAAAAATGTGAACATAATGTAAGGAGACTCTGGGACAGCTTTCAGCGTACCAACATCAGAATTGTGGGGGTGCCAGAAGAAGAGAGAGAGCAAGATACTGAAAACCTATTTAAAGAAATAATGACTGAAAACTTCCCACATCTGGTAAAAGAAATAGACTTACAAGTCCAGGAAGCACACAGAACCCCAAAGAAAAGGATTCCAAAGAGGACTACTCCAAGACACATCATAATTAAAACGCCAAGAGCAAAAGAGAAAGAGAGAATATTAAAAGCAGCAAGAGAAAAACAGTTTATTACCTACAAGGGAGCACCCATACGACTGTCAGCTGATTTCTCAACAGAAACGACGCAGGCCAGACGGGAGTGGCAAGAAATATTCAACGTGATGAATAGCAAGAACCTAGAACCAAGAATAATCTATCCAGCAAAGCTAACATTCAGAATTGAAGGGCAGATAAAGAGCTTCACAGAGAAGAAAAAGCTAAAGGAGTTCATCAACTCCAAACCAGTATTATATGAAATGCTGAAAGGTACTCTTTTAGAAGAGGAAGAAGAAAAAGGTAAAAGCCAAAAAATTATGAACAACGAATACATATCTATCAACAAGTGAATCTAAAAATTAAGTTAATTAAAAATTTGATCAACAGAATAAACTGGTGAATATAATATAATCAGGAGCACAGAAAGGGAGTGGACTGATAATTCTCAGGGGGGAAGGGGTGAGGGGTGTACAGGGAGAGACTGGACAAAAATCATACACCTATGGATGAGATCAATGGGAGGGAGCTAAGAGCAGAGGGAGGGGTGGGAGCTGGGTGGAGGGGTGCTATGGAGGGGAAAAAAGAGAAACAAATGTAATAATCTGAATAATAAAGATTTAATTAAAAAAAAAAGAAAAAAAAAAAAGAAACCTAGTAGCCAACATTACATTTAACAAAGTAACACTGGGGCCACATCATTAATTCTGGAATAAATGGTAGTAAAACACATAAATAAGAGCTCTAGCTACTAGAGATATCACTATCATTTTCCAGTATGCATTTTCTTTACTTCAAGATCCTAGAATTTCTTCTGGAAAGATTCTGGAATTAATGAGGGACATGAATGATATACTAACTTAGACCATAATAAATTTCTGGTATATTTAATTTTGAAAATAAAACACTTAACTGAAAAAAAAATCTAGACTGTCTTCAAGATGAGGAAACATATTCTAAACATAAAATCAGTGGGACAAGTCAACAAAGAACAGATTCAACTCGTTCAGTACATTAAAAAAAATTTAAATCTGTGTCAAAAACAAAAATCCAAAATGGGACAAATTATAAAATGGGAGAAACAATTGCAAAACTTATTGCATAAACAATTAAATTTATTGCTGACTAGGGAGTTAATATAAATTCATAGAAATAAAAACATCCCTTTATATCAATGAGAAAAGCCTGGATTTCTGGTATATATAAATAATACATATATGAAAATAAATAGCACTCAAATAAAAAAATAAAAAATGAGAATATAGTTTTATTTAGGATACTAACAAACATTTTATAAAACATAAATTAGTGTTCATATGGGGGTGCACCATTAGCATAGTACACTCATATTGTTACTGATTTATCAAACAGTTATTGTATTAAATATTTTGCATATAGCATATTTATTCAAGTTATATTAGTCTATTAAATATTCACAACATCCCTATGGGGCTAGAAGCTGCTTTTGCACTAAAGGATTAATTTAACTAGATAGAAAACTGACTTTTGTAATGAGAATAATAGAGGCCAAAACCCAAGATATATCCAAATTGAGGAATCTCACAGGAGATCCCCTAAGTAAAATAAGGGGTCTAAGTTTTAATCTTTCTAAATTGACATGAATCTCTGCAAGTGTATTTACCTTACCATTTAAAAAAAAAATGACCATGTCTGTCACTGTAAAGAAAACATGATTTATATTATATTGAAAAAGGAAAAATATATTTCTAACTCTACTGCACACCATTTTTTAGGATTGCTTTGGATCCTATGATGACCTTAGTCCTAGAAAGAGAAATCTTCAAGGTAAAACAGCAAGTCAGAAGCAAAAGTGAGTCTTAACCAAGTCTTGCTCTTCCAATCCTAATGCTGCATGCACTAACCTGAATTGTGAAAACTTGTATTTTATGGCTTTTTATTTTATTTTTTTATTTCATATCTCCTACAATGGCATTCCCTCATGCTCAGATGGATATAAGTATAGCTCAAAACTGAAATAGCATCTTCAGAGAAAACACAATTGGATGTCTGTGGAAGCATGGCAATAATGTCAAGGGTGTTATTAATCATAGTGGCACCTGGATGCTTTTTTCCTACCTACATCCTTGTATAATAAGTACAGTCTTTTATCTCTGACAAAGAGGATTTTACAGACATTTTACCAACCAAAGAATATCCTTCTAAATTAGGAAAGAATTATGTATAATAAATCCTTACTAGCACTCTCTCAGCACCCCAGGGATCAATGTCTAATGTAAAATTTCAGGTCTTATATAAATTATATTTTCTTCAGAGTGAGAGACACGGTCATTTTTTTTTTAAATGGTAAGGTAATACACTTGCAGAGACTCATGCCAATTTAGAAAGATTAAAACTTAGATCCCCAAGATGACCTAAATGCCAATGATTCTCAATGGGAGGGAAGAGAATGATAAAATTTACCAGAAGAAATCTGGCTATATGTGGAGACATTTTTGGATGTCAAAACTGGAAATATGATATTGGCAGAGGCCAAGAGTGTTGTTCAAAATCCTATAATGTACAAAACAGCCCCTACAACAAAGAATTATCTGGTCTAATATGTCATTAGTGCTGATTATTCCCTGTAGACTAAAGTTAAAGGATCCTTTTACTCACTTCCTGCTAAGTCTGTATTTTTTCCTGTGGAGGAACTTCCCTAGAACCATCTTTGGTCAAGCTTTGGTCTCTTTTCTTAGTCTCCATTCATCATAAAAAAAGAGGTGATTTGGATTAGTAAGTTTGGAAGAAGGAATTGAACATGTTTTCTTTAGACCTACTCTCCCTCTATTTTCAGAAACAGAATGCTCACAAATGCTTGCATTCTAAGCATTTCCTGCTTCCCCATGCCTGGTTACCAAGGCAGCCCACACGAGGGATGCCTAAAATGATCCAGGCATGCCAATGACTCAATGTGTAATATTGTTTAATTAAAATACATCAAGCTGATTGGCCATAATCTAGAAAGACTACAATTTTCAGCCATTAAGCAGACTTATTTATTGACATCTTTTAAACTTCTGTGTCTTATTTCACAAGTTTTTCCAAACTCAAGTAAAAGATAGGAGTTTAATTATTTTCTGTCTAATCCTTACAATCCCTAATTCCCCATCTTTTAATAATTTACCCTTCTCTATATGTACACTATTTCCTTAATGGTATTGTTTATCATTGTCTTATTTTCTGAACTATTCCAATCACTCAGTTAATATCTGCCTCTATTTCTGGTTATCTCTAGTCTATCCTCATGGTCTATGACATTGATCTTCTTAGAGCACAGTTCTAATGTCGAGAATCTTTGAAGTGCCTTCAATTTTTTCTCCAATTCTATTTAAATACCCAAATTTCTTAGCATTTATTACAAGAGTCTGTTCAACCTGTTCCAACTTACCCCTCAACTTAACACTCTGATCAAATTGGAACAATTACAATTCCATTTATATAATCTATGCATGCCCATCAATAGAGTAAATATAATGTGAACTTAGATCTATAATGTGGTTGTACACAAGTGACTTAAGCTTTCTCTGCCTCTATTTTCTCATCTTACCAAATAATAGACAAACATATCAATTGACCCCACTATGCCACTAGCCAATCAGGAGTGATATGCGAATTAACCCAACCAAGATGGTGGGTAGGAAGCCCAGGAAGGCAGGGCGGGCAGCATCAGACCCCAACCACAAAGTCTTCTTTCATTAAGAGCCCAGGGAGGAGTTGGAGCAGGCGGCACCAGGCCCCAACCAAGGGATCCCTGTCCATCAGAAGCTGAGGGAGGTGGGGCGAGCAGTGCCAGGCCTTACCTGCCAGGTCCTGTTTTTACCTGGGGCTGGAAGGCAGAGCAGGCAATGCCAAGCCCTGCCCACAAAGTCCCATTCTATGGAGGCATGGGGAGGTGGGGCTGGCAGTGGCAGGCCTCAACTTTGGGGTCCCGGTACATCAGGGCCGGCAAAGACCTGTTTCATCGGGAGCCTGAGGGGGCAGGGAGTGCAATGCAAGGCTTTTTAGGCTGCTGGAGAGCATGAGAGAAGGCCCATATTTCCTGCTGTTTCTAGCAACACAATTGTCTATTTATTGTGCCTGAATTCTTCTGCCCCCTTACAAGGATTCTAAATTCCCGTGGCAGTTGATTTTCAATATTAGCTGTTCATGGGTATTACTTGAGGATTGTGTGTGTGTGTGTGTGTGTGTGTGTGTGTGTGTGTGTGTGTAAAATATTCCAAACAACAAGTCTAGCCCTTCAGAAATTAGTGTTCCAATTCTGTTCAATTTTCATAGATTCTGACTTTGCTGATTTGGAGAGTATCCAGCCAATAGTAAATTTTAAGTGTCCCTAAATGATTCTAACCTGTGGGTTAGAAGTCACTGCTTATGTTTATGCAAACACAAGAGCCAAATGTCTAAGTAAAATACAGAAATCTCAATTGTACAGCTTAATAAATGTTTACCGATGTCTACACCCAGGTAGCCACCATCCAGAATGTTCTGTTGAATCTTTCTCCATTAGCAATAAAGGCAGAATCATCTATTTATCTTGGAGAGAGGAAAAAGATAAAACAAAAGAGAATCTGTATGAATATGTAATAATATCTCAAAACAGTACCTCCCAATAATTTAATTTATCAGATATAGGCTCTTATGTATCTGTGTTGTACTTACCACAGTCAGACATCCCCGAGGGGTCCCAGATTGGAGAGGGTGCAGGCCCGACTGAGGGAACCCCTCCCCGTTGTGCACAAATTTTGTGCACTGGACTACTAGTCCTATATAATAAAAGGCTAATATATAATCAACCGAACAGTAGAACAACTGTTGCTATGATGCACACTGACCACCAGAGGACAGATTCTCATTGCAGGAGCTGCTTCTGTTGGTCAGTGGTTGCCACAGGGGGAGCAGCGCACAGCTGGCGAGTGCAGTGGCAGTGACAGAAGCCTCTCCTGCCTCTGCAGCAGAGCTCAGGATGTTCAACTGCCTGAGCCGTCAGTTGGACATCCCCTGAGGGCTCCCAGACTGTGAGAGGGTGCAGGCCAGACTGAGGAACCCTTCTGTGTGCAAAAATTTTGGGCTCTGGGCCTCTAGTTTATAATAAAGGACTAATTATCTATGGCTTTTTTTCTCACAAGATAATTATGAAAATTAAAAATATACAAGAATGTTGTGTTAATGTAAAATGCTAATATAATAATATGAAAATGTACTTAGCTTAAATATGCATAGACAGGGCTGACTATAATTATCAATGATTAGGAAGATCACTTGTTATAATTTCCTACAATTGATTTGCAAGAGTTTAACACAAAGTTAAAGATTGAATTCTAGCATTTTATAATCATTTCATAAATCCTGTTACATTAAATTCTTCTCTTTGCTTTTACTTTTTAACAGAAAGGTTAAAATTATAAATTGTCAGTATTTATTAACTGTGCATTTTTAAAGTTCATGTAGATTTTGAAGTTAATACTTTCTTTAAGATGAATGTATCTGGAAACCTTGAGCATTCACACACAGTTCAATGAATAATAATGTCCTTATTTGCATATTTTTTCTCTGACAGCTCAAACTACTTTACATATTACAAAGTTGTATAAATTAATAACTATGTATAAAGTCAGAAACGAAATACAATTAAGCACAAATGTTAACTTAAACAAGAAAGTGGGCTAACAAAAATATTATAATTTTGTCAGTGATAATGATAGCTAACAATTTACAGTGACTACTATAAGCCATGGATTACTGTTTTGGGCGGAGGGGGGTCCCCAAAATCCATGCAAGTTCATTATTATCATTCTCTTTATCTCTATTCATAGATGAATGAACTAAGATTCTGGAAGGTTGTTTGGTATATTAAAGGCCTTCTGGCTACTAAATAGTAATCCTAGAATTCATATCTATAGTTAATTCCAGTAGCATTCTATAGTCCTGCTAAATCTGTAAAATTGCACATGCAATTTTCCAGAGTTAGTCCTAAAGTGTACCATTCTTGTATATTAGGTAGTATAATTGAACTAGTGCAGTGGATAATGTTATCCAGTTTTATAACTTTGATAATGAAAGTTTCAACAATATTTCAGCAAATGTCTTCATATACCAGAAGGAAGAGTTGAAATACATAAAAGGAAAGTGATTAGTCAGTATCAAACACCAACATTGCAGTGGGGCACAAACTAGAACAAAAGTATTCTAAATTTCAGGCCAGAGATTTTGGTATTTTGATAGAAAAAAATAGATTTTCTTTTTTTTTTTACTTAGAATTAAATAGAACATGTATGTAGTGAGTGAGCACAATACAACTAATAGTAAAATTCCATTAAGGCTGAAAAGTATAAAGTAAAATTTAGCATTTCTCAAATGTGGACAATCTAGTAAGGGCAGTATCTGAGGTAAGGCAGTGTTCTGCAGTTGGGGAAGAAAAGAAGGAAAGGAGGAAGGAAATGATATTATATATGAAAAAGATTTTATTTCATAGAGACAAACTTCTGGATAACACCAAAAATCATGCTGTTTCCTGCCTCACGATCAGAATTTTATTTTTATTTTTTTTAAATTTTAGAAGTCTTTGTAACCCTCTTCTAAGTCATTAAAAAAAAGAAAGTCGCTGAAGCTTTTTGGTTAGTTAAATATATTTTTATTCGAAGGGGAAATATCTCCTACATTGCCAGCATTAGTACAGGTCTGTGCAATAGTAACTAAGAAGAAAGAAGAAAGAAGAAAAGGAGAAGGAAAAGAAGGAGGAGGAGGAGAAAAAGGAGAAGGAGAAAAGAGGAGGAGGAGAAATAAATAATAATAGACACATAGAAACACAGCTAATGAAATGTGCTTGTAACAAAAAATACTTTTTTTTATTAAAGAGTTCTGAGTACATTCTGGCTAAAGCCTTGAAAACTAATCACAATAGGTAATCATATAAGTAGGTAACCAGCCTACTTATATGGGATCTTATAATAAATAGAGGGAGAAAAAGAGAAATATAAACAAAAATAAAAAGAATATGACCTAATACCATGAGAAATCAGTAGTCTAACAACTCTAAGAACAGGGCTTTAATTATATCCCAAGGTTGGACTGATCTTCAATAATGAGGCCACAATGTAATCATGACTGAATATTTTAGTAGTATTTATTTCATTTGTTAGGACCACAGATGCAGTCATATGCTTGAAGTTTGTGTATAGTCCTTAGGCATTCTCCTGGCCACTTTTTGTATAACAACCACTTTACTTTTTAAGAAGAATAATTATAACAAGCAAACTCAAAATTTAATCAGAACCATGGTGCTTTGCTGAGGCAGGCTTTAGGATGCATCACTCTCATGGATCGGGGTCTCTGGAAGCAGATGCTAAGTCAGAGATTGAGCTGTTTTAAGGCTAACCTTGTGAAGGAAACTGAAAGAAGCAGGTTTGCACTGAGGAAGAAGACAAACACATGCTTAGGAGAGAAAGCCTGGCCAATCTAGCAGGGGGTTCTGAAGATAAGCATGCTTTACAATTCTCTGTGATCGAACCACAATGGCTGGGTCTTTCTACCTCTGCCTCGTTCATTTATGCATGAGGATAGCCTGGGAAGGATCAGAGTTCAGGTAAGATGGATCTGAAGTTGAGGTAGACACTGCAAGCGTTGACAGCTGACCCCTGCAGCTTGGCACCAAGTCCTTCCCTAAAGAACTCTCTGCACAGTGCCTTACAGGGCTGTATTAGACCTGAGATAGAAACAAAGCTTCATAATATTTATCCCATGCTTACTTAAGTGTCAATATTCAGTATATCATGCCTTTTTGCATAAATTTTTATTTTCTTTAATAAAATATTAACTTTGTTACCAAGATTTTTGGCACCTGCTTAGATTTTTTGAACCCAGCTCTAAGCTCTACCTCTTTGTCTACCATGTTCCTTAGAGAAAAAGGTGGAAAAGATCTTTTTGTCTTGCCATGTGCTTTCTCTTCCAGGAGGCACATTGTCTTCCAGAAGCTCTCAATCCATTAGGGGTAAGTCAACAGTTTGTTATAACAGATAATAATGTTAACAGAAACTTGAAAAACAGAGTTTACATTCCACTTCTGTGTATTATAAATCACTCTGCTTCCTCTGTAGGTCTCCTATGATATCAATACCCCCGGTAGTTATAGCACTAGCACTGATTTAAAATAGATAGATGCCATATGGCTTAAAGAATATTAGGAAATTTTATTGGCCACATGACACCAACTATATAAATGAATGTCAGACATGGTGCTGATATGAGTCTGAGAAAAAATATATTCACAACTATTTTATTTTCACAATATCAGAATATCCTCTAAGTGTTCTGAATTTCATTTGATCAATCACAAACCAACACATATAATAAAAGTAGCAAGAGAAGAATTTTCTATGTCGTCTTTTCAGGATCATTTTCTCATTCAATGCAACATGACTTTCAAAGCCACGATACATTTAACATTATATTTTATAGTACCCAGAGTTACTAGTTTCTATGAAGAATAATGCTAGCTGAGAAGAAATGATGTTGAAACACCTCACAATCCAGGTTTCCTTATCAAGAAGGCTACCATTAACTCTGTACCCTAATCTCTACTAAGGTTTAGCTAGGAAGCTAGAATCAGAAAGGTTGTAACCTGGAAGAAGGAAATACCTAGCCTGTCTGAGACCACTGAGACCTTGACCTTTCTTATATTCTTGCTTTCCTTGAGAAGGAGGAATCTCCACCTCAGTTCCTCTGTGATTCACTCTGCACCATTTGCTCCTGTCTGCAGTCCCTATAGCTATCTCAACGGGAAGGAAGCTCCTTGGGCACCTCCAACCCCATGAGTTTAAAGTTGAATCTAACTTATCTCTGCTAATCAAAGTCCGGTAATTTGCAAAATAGTAAATTAAATGACTAGCAGTGTTTGAAACACAGTAGGTTCTTAATAAATAATAATTGTGTCATTATTATAATTGTGAATATCATTATTAAAATCCTTAATTTATTTTATTTCTCTCCACATTCAATTCATTAATTCTCCACAGTACCCACCACATATATCTCAAGCTATGTGTCTTCTTTTCCATTTCTACTATCATTCCACCCTCATTAATTCCACCTACTATTGATAAATTTTTCCACCTCTGTTTTACCTTGGACTCATACTCTATATTTTACTGCATACTATAATGGTTTTTGTGTGTTTATGTGTTAATCCTTACCCTACAACATGCTTAGAGAGAGTAAAAAGGGAAGGAGTGTGGGAGAGAGAGAGAAACATCAAGGTGAAAGAGAAATATTGATTGGTTGTTTCCTGTATACTCTCCAACAGGGGATTGAATCCACAACCTAGCTATGTGCCCTGACCAGGAATCAAACTGGCAACCTTTACATACACAAAAGTTCACTCAACCAAATGAGCCACTTCAAATGGGCTACACTACTCTATAGTATGGTTAAAAAAAAAAAAGTTTAGCATAGTGCTTAAGAGCTTGGGTTACAGAATAAAACTATCTCAGTTAATATCCTGACACTATTATTTTTTATTCAGACATGAAACTAGCCATTTAACTATACTCTCATTTGTAGTGCGGTTATAATAATAATGTCTATTTCATACATTTGTGGTTAAGAATTAAATCAGGTTATACTTGTGCATCACCTAAAATAGGGTCTAACACTTTGTAAAAGCTTTAAACAGTTTCAAAAAATAGGATTAACGTTTGGAGTAGACCATAAAATATTAATGTACTAATTGTAGTAAAATCATTATAAAGTTGAATTACATGTTTCACTCACATTTTAAGACTTATAAATAGATTATACTAATTTGCATGTATACTAACAGTTTAGAAATTTACCAAGAATTATTTATTTATTATTTTCCAGTTGAGAGGCATACATTTTTAAAAATATATTTTATTGATTTTTTACAGAGATGAAGGAAGAAGGATAGAGTTAGAAACATCGATGAGAGAGCGACATTGATAAGCCACCTCCTGCACGCCCTCTACTGGGGATGTGCCCACAACCAAGATACATACCCTTGACCAGAATCAAACCTGGGACCTTTCAGTCCACATGCTGATGTTCTATCCACTGAGACAAAATGATTTTGGCAGAGAGGCAAACATTTTATTGTTTAAATTTTAATTTTCTAAATTCACAGATACCTGTGCATATTTAAAAGATAATTCAGTGATTATGTAATTCCCATCCCTTATATTAACAATAAGAGACTGAGAAGCAAGATGGCAGCATAAGGTATACACCTGTATGTGCTGCCTCTCACAACCACACCAAAACTACAACTAAAAGACAAAATGACTATCCCCTGAACCACAGGAAAGCTGGCGGAGTGGAAGTTCTCCAACTACAAGGAAAGAAAAAAGTGCATTGAGACCTGGTAGGACATGGTGAGGCTCAGAAAGGCAGAGGTACAGAGATGTGCATGAATAGGGCTGGTGTATCCTGTTTTTTTTCAATTGGGAGGGAGTTACAAGTTCCTGACTACACTGAACTCCAGTTTCCTGCAAGATTTGGGGACCCAGATTCATACAGGGAGAAATTGGACTGTCCGCCATTGGGTTGGAAAGAGGGTTGTTTTCTCAAAGAGATGTGCACAGGAATCATTATTTACTGTGCTGGAGCACAGGGCATGAGACATGGAACAGAATGCAGAAATGTGGAGACACAGAGAGGACTGACTGGCAGCCATCACTGTTTGCTACACCCTACCCTAGTGATTTCCTGAGATCCTGCCCTGCCCAATTTACAAACTCACCTAGCTGTGCACAGTGGCTTTTGCATATGAATGGCCTGCCCCCTAGCAGCTTAACCTAACAAATTGCAACTGGGTCAGACAACTCCAAAACTTCCAAACTCTAAACAAAGAGGAGAAATCTGCAGATCTTTCTGTATCTCCTGCTGAGTGGCCTAAGACACTAGCTGACTTGCACCTCCTAGGAGATCCAGGAACCAGTAAACCAGTGTAGAGGTCAGTGTGAGATGCCATCAGATTTCATCTCCTCACATACATAAGTGACTCACTCAAGAGGTAGACTCGGTGAGCACCAAAGCCCCACTGAAGCAAGTCTTGCTCCATAGGGGTGTCTTCAGCACAGCAGTTATTCCATCATAGACACAGCTAATCCGCACAGTTAGTTGGCCTGGAGGTCAATTCCTCCCAGTGTACCAATGGCAATCAAGGTTTAATTATAACAAGACTGTGAATTCAGCCCACAAAGAAGTGCACCAAGAGTGTCCACCTCAGGTGATTGGGGAGGCAGAGCTACTGGGCCATAAAGGACAACAAGCACACAAAGCCACTCCATTAACACAGGGAAGCAGCCAAAATACAGAGACAAAGAAAGATGTCACAAATGAAAGAAATGGAGAAAAGCAAACTACTGGACATAGAGTTCAAAACCACTTTTATAAGGTTACTCAAGAATCTTCTACAAACCACCAAGAAACTTAGTGAGTACTTCAAAGATCTTAATGAGAACACCAAAATAATGGAAAAGGACCAGTCAGAAATTAAGCATATGATGTCAGAAATAAAGAATAATATACAGAAATCCAACAGCAGACTAGAGGACATCAAGAATCAAACCAAAGATTTGAAATATGAGGAAGCAAAACCAGCCAACCAGAAAAAAAAAAGAAAAAAGAAAAAAGAGTCCAAAAATATGAAGATAGTGTAAGGAGCTTCTGGACAACTTCAAGCATACCAACATCAGAATTATGGGGGTGCCAAAAGAACAGAGAGAGCAAGATACTGAAAACCTATTTGAAGAGACAATGACTGAAGGCTTTCCCTACCTGGTGAAAGAAATGGACTTACAAGTCCAGGAAGTGCACAGAACCCCAAACAAAAGGAATCCAAAAAGGACCACACCAAGACACATCATAATTAAAATGCCAAGGGCAAAAGCAAAGAGAGAATCTTGAAAGCAGCAAGAAAAAAACAGTTAGTTACCTCCAAGAGAGTACCCATATGACTGTCAGGTGATTTCTCAATAGAAACTATGCAAGTCAGAAGGGAGTGGCAGGAAATATTCAAAGTGATGAATAGCAAGAACCTATAACCAAGATTACCCAGCAAAGCTATCATTCAGAATTGAAGGTCAGATAAAGAGCTTCACAGATAAGAAAAAGTTAAAGGAGTTAATCACCATGAAACCAGGATTATATAAAATGCTATAGGGTATTCTTTAAGAAGAGAAAGAAGAAGAAAAGGTAAATATAAAAATTATGAACAACAAAGTGAAAACAAATCCATACTTATCAACAAAAAAAGGGCAGAATTAGAATCAAGTGAATAAAAAATCTCATGAACAAAATAAGCTGGTGAATATCACAGAATCAGGTGCATAGAAAGGGAAGGGGCTGACAATTCTTAGGGGGAAGGAAGTGTGAGGGGTGTGGGAAGAGATTAGACAAAAATCTTATGCCTATGGATGAGGACAGTTGGGGGGTTAAGAGGATGGAGTGGGGGGAGAGCAATCAGGTAGAAGGGAACTATGGAGGGGAAAAAAAGAGAAACATTTGTAATAAACTGAACAATAAAGATTTATTTAAAATTCAAAGAAAAAGAAAGTACCATTTTGCAGGGATGAAAAGTAGGGAATATAGTCAATAATTTTTTAATAACTATTTATGGTGCTAGGTGGGTACTAAACTTTTGGGGATGAGAGGGAATCCCTGTTATGCTGTATACCTGAATCTAATCTAATATTGTATGTCAAATATAAGTAAATTAAAAAAAATAAAATAAGAAACTAAGGCCCAGAAAAGGAAGCCAAATGTTGCACAGAGATTTAGAGGAGAACTTAGGTCTGTCTCCTCCAATCTCACGTGGGGGTCTTTCCATGTCATGATGCTGTTATCAATTATATTTTTTGTTTGATCATGTCTATATCCCCTACTTTATACAGAGCATTTTCAGAGAAAAAAAGAAGAGAGAGATCCTGTTTCCTCCTAGTGCCTCCCAACATTGATTTCATAAGTATATGAATCATATGCTGAACTGTGCCAAAATAAAGAACCATTGCACAAGCCAAGATTTTGTCACCATTATTATCATTTTGTCACTCTAAAGCCATAACATTAGTTTAAAGATATGTAGGACAGTTTGCTACTGGAATAAAAAAAAAAGGGGCAGGATTAGAATTTTTAAGATTAACCTGAGGAGGGAAGAGAATCAAGAAACTAAGAGTCTAGGTCCAAGAAAAATAGCCAATGTGTGTGCATGAGTATAGGTCCAACATCATAAAATGGTGTGTGTGTATGGCAGCGGCGGGGCAGGGCGGGGCAGCGGGGGGAGCAGGAAGGGAGGCATGGCTATGTTTAAACTATCAAAATAAGACGTGGTTGTTTTGCTGGAGAATAGGGCTTAGGAACAAGGTCAAATACCCTCAATTGTCTCTCCCCCAATGCAGATGAGTCATTCAATGGTGGAATGAACCCTTGAATCTGTTTGCTTTCTGGCACACTTTCATTGAACTAGTTTTCCAGACATAGTGTACAAAAAAAAGGGTACTAAACTCTAAGATAGAACAGTGTACAGTTTATTTGCCTCTAGGAATAGTATTATAATAGAATAAAAGAACATTACATAAGGAAACAAAGAAGGTAATAACAGGGTCATGTGATAAAGAGGAATGAGGTTGTAAGTAGGAACAGATAGATCAAGAAGACCTTTCTGAAGAGGTAATATGTAAGCAGAAATCATGTGCAATAAGGAGCTAACCACATAGAAGGGAAGTGAAGGCTTAGAAATGGCAAATAATCTTCCCAGTTTTAAGAACATCAACCAAATCAATGAAGCTGGAGCTAAGCAAGTTTCTAGAGGAGTGAAAAGAGATGATACTACCTGTGAGCTATATAGAGGCCAGAGCAGGAAAGATATGTCAAATCAAGGAGATTGGAATTTACTTGCTGACATTGGGAAGCTATTAAAGAATTGATAGGCAAGGAAATAAATGTTCATATTTTTTTCACAACAACTGTCCATCAGTCAGTGGAGGACATATTGAAGGTGAGATGAACTCAGAGAGAACTAAGAGAGAACTAAGACAAAAATTATGCTAACTCATTTAAGAAATGGTAAGGATCAGAGCTGCGATATTGACAGGAGATCTGGAAAAGTTGAGGAAAGAGATTGAGACACTTATAAACACCTCATCCATATCTCTTTTTAGCAAGTATTAAGTTGTTCTGATGTCATTGGTTGATTTTCTTCTCTTTTCCACCAGAACATAAGCTTTCTGAGGGACTATATTTATCTTATTGCATGTGTATTTGTGTTGCTTTTCAAAGTGTTTTCTCATAGTAATAATTTTTATATCTGTTGGATAGATGAGTAAGTGCATGAAACAATCTCATATGGTAACACATGTTCGCTATGTGATTTTAAATGCAAAGCCTTTTGTGATATGTAGTAATACTCCATTGTTCAGACAGGGAACAATGATTGTGAAGACGGTGCTTGGAAATAGATTAATCTGAATATAGGGAACAGTTATGAGGGCCACAGGAGATGCAATTCTGTGGCTGACATGAGGAGGAGGCAATCTTTTTACTCTTCTTTCATATTTAATTTTTTTTTTTTGCTGCATAATCATAACTTGTCAGGAAGGGAAAGAATATTCAAGCAACGATTGCCATTCATATTTTATAACTATTCCCCATTTCTTCCCATGCTTATTATGATAATTTTAAGGATAATATTCCTATGTGTTTACTTTTCAAAGCATGATTTTTGTCATTTTCACATAATTAAAAATGTAAAACAGGATGAAAGTAGATTCAACCTTCCATCCACTTTATTTTTGGCTCAAGAATTGAGATATTTCATTAAGTATTTTCTTTTGGACTAAAGTTCACTGTACTCAACTGAAGGCTTTCTTAAGTTATTCGGTGACATGAACACCTGCATTGCAGAAGTAGCTTTTTGCATGTCAAATATAAAAATAAAATTGAATTATTTTGGAACTATACATCTGATGTCTTCTGCTTCTGTAAGCAAAATCTTTTTTTACTGAAATATATACCCATAATTTTAAATGAAATGTTCACTTAAGAAAAGTAAAACTTTACAATGATATGATTCAAAGAAGGTTATACAACATATCTAACATCTCTAAGCATCTATATGAATTTTCCCTTGGGTATAGTAATATAATATAGTAGCAAATGACATAGTAATATAGCATTTTTCATTACTTTTACAAATACTGTGTATGGAACCAAATATTATTTGCAATCCCTTTCTCCATTTCCTTCCTTTACTACTGAGATAGTAAAGTATGCATTATGTAACAAAGCTTACTAAGTTAAAAACTTCTGATTCAGTGGCTCTGAAATGGAGATGAGAGTTTTCATTTCTAACAAGACATTAAGCAATGTTACTGTTGTTGGTCCAGCTTCCACAAATTGATAACCAAAAGCTTTAAAACAGAGACAGAAAAACTGAAATGACTTTCCTCGGTGTCAATGTGATCTTGTATCTCTGATGAGGGCTTAGTGAATGCTGAGATAAAAACAATTGCCAAATATAGTTGGCTTAAAAAAAAAAAGAATATCTCTCAACTCAAGTTTTATATGAAGGAAAGTCATTGTGAGCTCTGTTCCATGGTCATGACTTGGGGATCCAGGCTTACAAAGTTGTTACCTGGAATGGTTCTGTAGACGATGACAGAGGAAAAATGATGCAACAACCTGTACACTGAGGTATATCTCAGAAATAACATGTCATTTTTACATAAAGTTCATTGACAAATGCAAATGACTGGCCACATTTAATTTCTGAGCATAAGTGTGAAGATGATGCTTGGAAATAGATTAAATTTAATATAGAGAACAGCTATGAGGGCCACTGGAAATGCAATTCTGACCAATAGAAAGTCACTGGCTCAGGGCTTGTAGGAGAGAAACGAACTTGGTGGGCATGCCCATTCTGTACTGTGCCCTCTTCAAAGTTCACTTTTTTTTTAATGTTTAAATATTTTGTTGACAATCTGAATAAGAAGCAAATTTTTATTTACATAATTTTAAAAATTGAAATTCAATCATCTATCTCTTTTTATTTATTTACTAGTGGCCTGATGCACAAAATTTGTGCAGGTGAGTATCCCTCAATGCGGCCCGCACCCTCTCCAATCTAGGACCTTTCAGGAGATGTCCGACTGCTACTTTAGGCCTGATCCCAGAACTGATAATCAGACATTCCTTTTATAATCTGAGACCACTGGCTCCTAATCTCTCACCTGCCTGCCTGCCTGCCTGATTGTCCCTAACCACTCTGCATGCCAGCCTGCTCACCCCCAGCTTCCTCCCCCACTAGTCTTCTGGTGCCCAACTGTCCCCCCTTACCAGCCTAGTTATCCCAACTGCCCACCCCCAGTCAGCCAGCTCGCCCTAACTGCCCCCCCTGCCAGCTGGCTCACCCCCAATTGCCCCCCAATGCTGGCCTACTCATCCCCAACTGGCCCCCCCTGCCAGCCTGCTTGCCCCCAACTGCCCTCCCCTCCTGGTCTGATTGTCCCTAACCACCTCTGCCTTGGCCACACCACCATGGCTTTGTCCAGAAGGATGTCCTGAAGGACTCCTGGTCTAATTAGCATATTATCCTCTTATTAGTATAGATTTTAATTCCTTGTTGTTGAAACTATTACACGTGTTCCCCTTATTCCCGTCATTGTCCTCTCCCAGCCTGCCCCTACCCCAGCCCTGGCCAGTAGCCATACTGAGGTGAGAGGGCTCTGTAAATTCTTAGAACCTATCAGCCAAATCTATTGATTGTTTTTGTAAACAAAGCATCATTGGAACACACACACATTAATTTATATAGCACTACATTACAAGGCTACTTTCACACTACTAGGGAAAAATTAACTAGATGTAATAGAAATCTTGTGGTTTACAGAGTCTAAAATATTTATTCTCTGGCACTTTACACAAAAAGAAAAAGTTTGTCAACCCCTATAATAAGAACTCCAGAGCAGGAAATTAAAGCAAACTTTGACCCTTGATGACATTCTTGATCACCTACTAGTATAATACTATTGATTGCCTTTTTAAGATTTTTTTAAAGATAAATCTTAAGTATTATTTATTCAAGCCAGATCAGTAAGACTTATTATTCACAGATGAAAGCATTCTTAATTAATATATCTCCCTGCAAAATTCTGGATGTCTGGAATAATAAGCTTTATTCAAATTTTAGGTAGTAGAACAGACACAGGTAAAATGATTGTCTAAGCTCATGCAGCTCTCTGCTTGAGTTAGGAAAACAAACCATCAGTTCAGAAGACCATATACATGCATTGCAACATTATTTTCTAGCAAAATCTTTGGAAATACAGCATCATGCTAGAGAAGTTATAAATAAAGACAAAGGAAATTATCACAGTGATGACAAGTTTGGAAGAGATAAAATGGATACTTGGACATAAGCACATAAGAATATTCTTATTTTAGATTCTGGCTGAAGTTATAAGATTAGTGTATAAATAATAACAAAGAGTGTGGATATGAAAAAATAAAAGGTCTGGGGGACTCATAAAATGGAAGTAGGGCACATATGTTTAGAGAGCTTAATTTGTGCTAGTGTTTTTTACAGAGAAACATTAAGTCTTATGACTCATGTGAGTGAGACATAATTTTTAGGGCCCAACACACCAACAATTTGAGGCTCAAGGAGTTGTAAAGACCTGTTTAAGGTCACACAACTATTTTAGAGTGAAGCTTTGAGTTTCTATCTTCTTTCCCAATAGCCTCTTTCCCCCTCCCCTCTCTCTCTCTCTCTCCCCCTTTCTCTCTCAAGATGTGAATAGATATTTCTAGGAGAGCTTTGCCTTTGGTGTGTGCCTCACTTTTCTTCTAGATTCTAGATCCTCTCAAAAACTCCAAGCTTTTTTCCCATGTTGTCTTTCTAAACAGTAAATCTCAAAATATGGTCTCTGAACCAACTTCATCATTATTACTAAGAACTTGTTATAAATGCACATTCTTGTGCTCACCCAGATTTATAGTGTCAGAAGCTCTAGAGATCCAAGCCCAGAAATCTAAGTTGTAAAAACTCTTGGGTAATTCTGATGAACTAAATACTAAAAACTACTTTCCTAAGGCATTGTATTCCATCCCCAATTGCTTCCACTCTTACTTCCCTGAGGTCTCAGCTGAACCTAAGTCTCACATATAAAGCATTCTCAGAAAAGAAAGACTTACCAGGATCTATTCTGTTTCTAGTCTAGAGCATGTGCATTTTGACAGGAGTTTCTGAATGTTAGATAGAGAATAGATGCATTGAATAAATTAACCAAAAGAGGAAGGAAGTCTCCTGAAAAGGTGATGAAAAAAAATGTATTTTTCCAGTAGGCTTATAGGGGCAAGAGTATGATAAGATTTAATAAGCTATCTACACATTGTGATAGGGTAGAGACTGAGAGGTTTTCAGATCTGGACAAAAGGTAATGGTGACCTGATGGTGGAAATGTTGAGATTGAAGTTCAGTCATAGAAAAAAAAAAAAGAAAAGCAGGCAGGCAGGCAGGAAGGAAGGAATGAAGGAAAGGAAATTTATTTGCATATACTAAGTTATAACCAGTTTTCCAACAAACAAAAGACAGTATTGTTGACTTAATTTCACAGAACTTAAATCTAGGGCAGCAATATAGTCTGAAGGAAGGATATTTGAACAGAGACCTAGCTGTAGTTGGAATGAGCTATGCACATATTTCAAAAATGAGCATTCTAACCCTAGATGCTTTGGCTCAATGGATAGAGCGTTGGCCTGTGGACTGAAGGGCCCTGGGCTCAATTCCAGTCAAAGGCATGTGCCTGGGTCGTGGGTTCATTCCCCAGTAGGTGGTGTGCAGGAGGTTTATCAAAGATTCTCTCTCATCATTGATATTTATATCTATCTCTCCCTCCTCCTTCCTCCCTGAAATCAATAAAAATATTTTTTTTAAAAGAGAATTGTAGATAGATGAATAGCAAGTGTCAGGACCTTGAGGTGAGAATGTTTGTGGATCTGCAAGGCCAGGATTACTAAAATGGAATGCACAAGGAGAAACATCTAAGTGGTAAGGTAGAGAGAGATTCAGGAGAAAGATCATGATTTTAGGTTTTATATAAGTGTGATGAAAATTCACTGGAAATTGTAAAAGGGTGGCATGCTCTCATATCCCTATTAAAAGGATTCCTCTGGGTGCTGCATGAAAGATAGTTGGAGGGTGGGAAAGTTGGGTGATGGAGAATTCGGCATATGTAGAATTCTGTATAAGTAGTACAGTTCATAGACCAATGCAGTAATCCAGATATCTATATATGAGTGGTTAGCAACAGAGGAGTAGAGATGTTGTTGTAATAGGGTTATTTAAATATAGTGATGAGAGAGTTGCATAATAGTTTGGGGTTAGTGTTAGAGAAATAGAGTTGACAAAGAGCAACTGCACCCAATAGTGGAATGCCATTTCCCATGTCAGATAAACATAGAGGGGGTGAGGCTTCTTATGGGAAAATGTATAAGAATCTAAAACACTGTTTTCTGTGAGATAGATATTGACATTCAGGAAGATATAGAGTCTGGATCTCAGAGGATAGATTTGGTAACCTTGAGAGTGATTGGCATATAAATGGCAGGCACCAAATAATTTTCCATAGGGAGAGATGGGGTTGAAAATAGAAAAGGCTTTCCAACAGAATGCCTAAGCAAAAGAAGAGCACCAACTCCCACCCCCAAATAAAAAAGAAGACCCCAAAAGATAATAGCATGTTAAAAACAGAAAAGCGTGGCTACAGAGAATCAAGGAAATAGAATCTTGAGAAGAAAGGTTGGTCAACAGTGGTAACTATAGCCAACAGGTCAAGCAAACCACAACTGAAAATAGTTGTTGTTAGAGAAACATAGAGGTTTATGTTTTGTTCTGATAGTGGGACAACCAAGTTAGAATTATTTAATGATGGAGGGAAGGTGGGGAGAATAGAGAGAGAGAGAATGAAGCTAAAAATAATTCTATGTTATTTTTCTTTAATCAATAGTATGAACATTTTGATATAATGTATATGTAAATTTTACTGGATATACACTGAGTGGCCAGATTATCATGATCTCTGAATGCATAATAGTCTGGCCACTCAGCGTGTGTGTGTGCATATATATATTAGAGGCCCGATGCATGAATTTGTGCATGGGTGGGGACCAGCCAGTCTGGCCAGGAAGAAAGGACATGGGTGGTTTGCCAGTCTGCCTACTGGTAGAACTCCTGATTGAAGGGACAATTTGCATATTAGCCTTTTATTATATAGGATAAACACTGAGTGGCCAGATTATTATGTGTTCAGAGATTATAATAATCTGGCCACTCAGTGTATATATCCATGCTTTTCTTGATTTTTTAAAAATAAAATGATCGCCGAGACCGGTTTGGTTCAGTGGATAGAGCGTTGGCTTGCGGGCTGAAAGGTCCCAGTTTGGATTCCGGTTGGGGGCATGTACCTTGCTTGCAGGTACATCTCCACTGTGGGGCGTGCAGGAGGCGGCTGATCAATGTCTCTCTCTCTCATCGATGTTTCTGACTTTCTATCTCTCTCCTTTCCTCTCTGTAAAAAAATCAATAAAATATAAAAAAAAAATAAATAAATAAATAAAAATTATCTTAAAAGGCTTATTTAATAATCTAGACTCATTTTTATACCATTTTAAACTCAATTTTTTTTCATTTGTGAAATAGAGTTAATATAAAATTATTCACAGGTCCATTGTGTGTATTAAAGTTAACAATTGAAATAAAAAACAGAGCACATAGCCTGAAGCATACTGGTCACTTAATACATGTTAGCCATAGTTACTTTATATTATGTTTATTATTTTATATTATTCTTTTTTTCTTGTTTCTTTCTCTCCCCAGGTCTATCATTTATCTGCAGGCTGTTGGCTTAGTCACTGGCCATATCAATCATATTTTTATTATTTTATAGTAATTTCTCATTTTTCTCTTCATTCTGAACTTTAAGTTTGATATTTTCAATGTAGATTCATATTCCACTGTTTTATTTTCATTTTTCTGTCTACCTATTCTCTCTTCTATCTCCATTGGCATCTAATTTCCTCTTATGACTTTCTGATCTATTTTCACAAAAGCCCTCTACTTTAATTCTTTTTTTTTTCTTTGAAAGAAATGAATATAGGATACAGAAAGTTTATTCAAAGTCCAGGACAGACTAGCCAAATGGTCTTCTACAACATGAAGGGAAAGCCGGCAGGAAAGACAGAGTTGTCATAAAATTGTTTTAATTCAGTTCTCTCAGCATTACAAGACCTCAGGTGGGTGGTGGAAGGTGCCATGATCCAGGTTACAATACTGAGCCTGTAATTGCTGGTATAAAAAATATATATCTACATCAACATAAAAAAAATACAAAAGATGGCATGTGCTGCCTCTCATGTCTTCCATCCAGTATAAATTATTATAAATATTTCAACTCTTGTCCTCACCCTGACCTGCTCACTGAGGGCCCAGGTCCTGGGAAGAGGGGCCCCCAGACAGCATGAGGTCTGTGCATAAGAAGCCCTTAGACCCGTGACTGCACACAAGGTAAAGGAGACAACTGAAACTCTTAGGCTGTTTTCTTCCTTAAGTGGTCCCAGCATTATAGACAGACAAAAACGGAAAACTTTGATCCAAAATTTGCAGGAAAAAAAAAATTCTGAAAGTTTAAGAGCCCTTGTTCTCCCAGACAGAGATCAGGTTATGTATCAGACATCTGGGGGCTCAGGCCAGGAGCCTTGCAAGAAGAACCCCAACTCCTCAACAGCCCCCAACGGGTCTGCCTTGGAAACTAGATCCTGTCCTGCCACTTAATAATAAGGAATATAATGGAAAGTCTAGTATATAAAATCATATAAAAAAAGAAATATAGATTACACGCATACCATTTTTATCATCTTGGCATATAAAATTTTAATTAAAACTCTTTCTTTTGCATATAAATGAAGATTAGAGTATTTGGTCAACTGGAAATATTGCTAGGCACAGCTGTCTGCAATTTCATGAAAGCACAATACAGAGATTTATGATGAAATAAAGCTCCAAGCTAAAGAAGCAATAAGGATGCACACTCAGGGGTCTCAGGCCAGAAGGTGCAACTCAAGCCAGGGGTAGGGAAATCACATTAAATGTAGAGTTGGGATGTCTGCAGACCTCTGCCATGCCAGGCTGGCAGCCTCCTGCCATGCCAGGATTCGTGAGGGAGGCTATCCACTCATTCCCCAAACCCCTGTGCATTTAATACCACAAGAGGGTCCTGCCAGAGCAGTGGGTTTTTAAGGCCCAAGAAAGCCAAGTGGAGGTTTGGGAAATGCCCACCCTGAAGGCTGCAGAAGGACCAAGAAGGAGCAGGCATACTGTCCATGTGTTACTAAGAGTTTGAGGCTGGTACTCCCATCTCCCAAGGTGAGTAGAGTGAATTCAGTTTAATTTTTTAAAAAGCAGATCAATTAATTTCTCTTAAAAAAATAAAATCACTGGTCTTTTAAGGTCATTTCAGCTGGTTTTAAAGTGGCTATTCTCTGGAATGATGGAAGGTGACACTTGGTGCCTATTTTCTAGAATGCTAGAAAGTGTCATGTGGTGTTAGAGGCTAGATGATGGACTTAGAGAAGGACACAAACAGGTGGTGGTTCTCAGGTCATGGTTGTACAGATCAATAAGCCCCTGGGGGAAGCCATATGTATCAGCGCCACCTTGAGGTCCTTCGAGAAGAACTTGAGCCCTTTGACAATTCCACCATTGCTGGAGAAGAGGATCTCAAGATCACCTTCCCTACTTTGATACTAATGAAGATCTTTAAATGGATTATTGAAGTCTCCTTTCAGATCCTGCCGTATCCCATTTTCCAAAGTTATGTTATTCTTTTGAGTCTCCTGGGTGCTATCAATGCTCTCTTATTCCTTAGAATTTCCTAATAAAGGCTATGATGATCAAATGTGAGTATCAAATGAAAAGAGGTAATGAAAAAGGCTTCACAAACATTTGGTTAAAGTGTAAAATGTTTGCACATGGCTATAAAGCGAGTCATATTCCTGGGCTGAAGAAACTCCAAGAAGGCTAGTCCCTAGGGAGAGGAAGCCAGGCGTTGTTATGTGATATCATTACCTGGCACCCATAGTGACCATTGCTGGGCTGGGCTGGGCCATGGACTGCATTTTGTGCCATGGGGTCTCAGCAGCATTGGCTGCAATTTGGTGGAGTATCACTCTGAGTGGTGGCAGGGCCTGTGTCCACTTGGAGGAAGCCAAGTGTTGCTTTGTCAGCACCAGGTCCTCAGAGCTGTTTCTTTATAAATGGCCAGAGCATGTCAGGGCAGCTCCTGGATTGAATGTCTGCCCCCTGGTGGTCAGTGCATGTCATGGCAACTGGTCAGACAGTCAGAAGGACACTTAGCATATTAGTCTTTTATATATATATTGTTTATTTGTTTGCATCTGCCTCATAATTATACCATTAGATATTTTAAAAATCAATTTTCATTTTCAACTTTTTGGTCTTGTTGTGAGAGGTTGCTTAGTGCTGGTGAAAACAAAATGTGGGGTTGTTTGCATCTGAATTTATTCATTGTCTTTCAAAATTGAAGAATGAAGTCATGGATAAAAACAGTTAGTGTAACCAAAGTTTATTGAGAGCATCCATTGGAATTAAAATCTATTAGTCTATGTGTAGAGTTCCACATGGCCATAAACCTCATGGGCACAGGAATGTGCTCCCCCACCATAGGAATGGAGGTCAGGAACCCATTGCATGCCAGGGAAAAATGAGCGCAGCAAGAGGAAGAGCACACCTTTTAATTTAAGGGGTGGATACAGCTTTGCTAGCTCTTAATTGGATTTATTAAAGAATTCTGCCTTAATAACAGTCTTGGGATTGGTTATTCACCTCTCTGTCTTATGATTGGTTAGCTGCAAGCTGCCCTTCTTAGCAACATTCATACATTTTAAAGTTGATGTTTCCCATGTGCCCTTTCTTCCCTGCCCAGTTGGGGTGCCTTAGTAACTTCACCTAGTTGGGTTCAGGGTTTTATTCCCCCTGCCTTATTGTCCCAGTCCCTGTTAATCTGGTTTCCCTGTCTCCTCACTGGCATCTTATATCCGGAGAAGCCATTCTATTCCTTACAGATATTACAGAAAAGCCCATAGGCCCAAAAAGCATCACTAGTGGAAAAGCCCATGATGCCAAACCTAGATTTAAAATCTGATCAAATTGCAGTTTCAAGCTCTCCAAGAATTGCAACCTTAATCAACCAGTTTGAAGTTTTCTGGTCAAATACTAATAACAGTAAGGTCATTTGTCAGGTGGGCCCTCTCTATCACCCACAGAAAGAAGAGACAATGTGCATGACAAAGACCCTTCCCTTTCTCTTTCCCCAATTTTCTGGCCTCAAAATAATTCTTTGTTTTCTCTGTTAATAGGTCCCTTGCTCTGTCCTTCTTCCTTTTTTTTTTTTTATAACTACCGGAGTGCTCTTCTAGTTGTTAGATGGGATGCTGCCAGATTCATGCTCACTTCATAAAGCCAATTAGATCTTCAAATGTACTTGATTGAATTTTATTTTTAACACATGTATGTTTTATTATAACACCAGTTCTGACACACTAAATTTAAGGTGAGTAATGTGTTTCTCAGGCTGATGACTTTGGCTCTTCCTTTCACAGCCACCAACACTTATACAATTCCAGTGATTAATGAATTCCATTAGCCAGATAATTTTGTTTGTGTTTTTTCAAAAGTTTGCGCTCATATTTTAGACAACAGTATTATTTTCCTTGAATTAACCATAAACTGATTCATTAAAACACCAGCTAATAAATTAATCTTCTAATTAGTGGGATGACTTCTTATTTAAAAAAAAGTTTAATTCCCACATTAGGTTGCTAATAGCTTTGTGGCTTTTATAAATAAATAAGATTCTAGCAGTCACCCATATCCTTAAAAGGAGAGAGGCATCAAGTGACTTAAAAACAATGTATAGGTCTTCTCTCAGCTCTTTCTAACAACTGGGAAAAGTTACATTTAACAACTTGTGAGTAGTCTGTTTTTCTTTTATCTGTTTTCACCTCTGCACACCAGCCTTGTGTCCTTGAAATGCAAAGTAATTTAGAGTGGCTCTTTGCTATTCCTGGTAATTCAGCCTTGTTTTTCTATCACACACTCCCAAGCTCAGTGTGAAACATTTATCCTGCTTAATCATGACAGGGTAGATGCCAGAAGGAACTGAGTAAAATAGAAGTGGGGCAGGAATCTGGTCTCAGTGACCAAAAATGCTCGCTCCTGTTTCCCCTGTAATTTTCATTGCCTGTGCCCCTTTCCATATCTTAATATTATCTTCACATGTTTATTGCCTCAAATTATAAATTTGCATTCTGCTCCAATCTAAAATTATTTTTCTTTTTCACCAAATCTCACAAATATATTGCACATATTGGTGAAGTTCATGGGATGATTTCCATACCTCCAATAGCTATAGATGAATTCTGCGTGACTTATTTAAATTAATTGGATGCCGTGAACATGATCCATAAGTCATTTGACTTTAAGGATTTCATGGAGACATACCTTATCTGACCTGACACTCATGCTGACTCAGAGAAATGTCTCTAAAGTACCTATAGCTTTGAAGACATCTCTTTTATCCTAGTAGTCCCATGCTAAGTCCTCTTTTATTGATTTTTCTCCATGTAAGGATACAAAACTGAAGTGTGTTTTCCAAGTAATAACAGTTGATTGTTATTAACAATAATAATTACTCACAATGTAAGCTCTAATAATAATAATTATCGACAGCATTTGGTATGTGGAAGGCAGCGTGCTAAGGCATTTATATCTCACAGCAGTTTCATGCAGCACATAGCATTTATTATCTCCATTTAACAGATGAAAAAGCTGAATAGCAAATGGTTAAGGGGTTTGCTCAAGGCCATGTAACTTTTAGTTCACATTCTTATTTTGAATGGGTTGTTATTTCTTCAATATTTTTTATGTTTTTCCTAATTGACAAGGCAAACATCTTAAGTTAATTGTATTTCATAATCTTTATTTCTTAAATCCAAGTATTAAAATACAAAGTTGATAAAGTATGGGAGGAAGGTATTGCATTCGTGTGCTAGTTATTTTTAAAGAAATCTTCTAAATTTCAAATCTGATATTTAAAGAAAGAATCAAAATATAAATTGTAAAGCATATCACAATTCAGATCAAACCAGAATAGGAACCAAAGTTAGCTGCCTCCAGAATCTGTTTTCTTAAGACTTTATATTCCCTTCCAAACCTCTAGTTCTGTGACTTATTATCTCTTCCTGAGGCAAACTACTTGGATTCCAGGAACCTTGGTTTTTTATCTGTTAAATGGAGATATTGAAAGGTTATCCAGATTAAAAAATATATGTCTGAAAAGTGTTTAGTAAAGTACCCAGAACTTTCTAAGCCTTCCATAAGTAGAATTACCAGCTGCTATGAGAGGGTGTAATAACATGGGATTTTGCCCACATTGGCAGCACATTCCTGTGTTTGCTTTGATTTCTTTATCACAGTCCTACTTGGAAGATGAAGGTGAAAATCTGAATTGATATCCAGCATGGTATAACAAGGAACACTGGGATGAGGAAAATTAATCTTGACTCTCGTCCCAGGTTGGTAAGAGGACATTACATAGCTCAAACTCATCCTTACAAAAAGATAAAGTAAGTACAATGACTTTTGATACTAACTAACTACATAACCAAACTTTACAGGTCAAAGTCATAGTGCTCCATAGAACTGCCCTTGCTTCAAACACTAGCCACCAATGTGTATTAGCTTCACTTCCGACCAGCTGGTTATACATTTAGGAGCTTCCACTACTCTCTCGGGTTTAATATTAATATCAAAAGACTCACAATATTTAGGAAAGCACTAAACTTAAGAGTACAGTTTTATTATAGCAAAAAAAAAAAAGTCAAAGAAAGAAATGCAAGGTCCAGGATGGTTATTTTGTTTATTTTAATGGATGCTTTAGAAAGAGAGGAGGGAGAGCCACACCAACAAGGGCTTGGATGGTCTTTGTTTCCAGGTCATATAACTTTCTCAGAACATTGATATTACTCAGGGTAATATTTACCAGGGATGCCTATCGGAGCTTTGGTATCCAACATTTTTATTGTTTGATTCAATCATTGATCACACAGTTGAACTCTTTCTCCAGCTCCCCCTTCTCTTTCAAGAGGTTAGGCCAATATCACATGGCTCAAAGCTCCTATTTTCTAAACACATGATTTGTCTTTCTGGCATACCCAACTCTCTTCTGAGTCATTCTCTTTGCATAAATTAACTAGGGGCCCACTTTGAGTTACCTTATTAGTGTAAACTGTTAGATGTGGCCTGAAAAGTTTCCATGAATCAGAAATACTCTGGGAAATTTCAAGGATTTAGAGGTTACCTCCCAGGGAGTGGAAACAAACACCAGCCTCATACTTTATTATAGAGTAAGTAATAGAAAATATGCTTCCTAGGAGCACATTGATCCAACTTCTTAAAAGTCTAAGACATTTTAATAGAATAGTTGGAAAAAGCAAAAACAAAGGAAGCATGTGTAAAGGAAAAGCTCTCTGTCCGAAGACTGTGTTTTAAAAAGTAGACATAGAGAGAAGAGATAACTCTGGCTTCAGAAACATATTCTGGCTGGAAAAAAAAAGAAAAAAAAGAAAAGTGGCAGTGAAGTCATGTGTCCATTATCTAAAGCTTCAGCTACATTCTATTATTAACTCATGAGTCAGTCATATTCATATCCTATATCCTGGGGAACTTTTAATTGCCTACAAAAGGCCTTAGAATAATAGTAGATTGTGAGACTATTTTCCCCTTGCCCACCTTTCTTTCTGAACCTATTATCTGTCACCTTTCCCATGCAAAAGTTAATGGATGTTAATGGATTTTTCCACATAAAATGTGCAAAATATCTCAATACAACATGTAAAGCTTAAACACACCTTGCTTAGTTTCTGAGCCATTGCTGAAGGCATAAGGAACTTGGTAAAGGAAAGGAAATATGTTATGATCTCATAGTAACTTATTCCTTACTCCATACATTTATGACTGACTATTCTTCACTAACAAAAGATGTCTTCTCTGCTTTTCTTCCCAAGTAGGTTGGTAGAATATCATCCTACTCTAAGTTTGTGTATATATGTGTGGAGAGTACAATCTTGTGACAAGAAATGATTAATGCAGCAATGAAAATGAACAACACTCTTCACTGAGATGATTAATTAAAGCTGAAGGCTTTCACATACATATTATTGTATGTTATTGCCTGTGCAGAAGTGCACATGATTAAAGAAATATTTTCTGTACTTTTTCTAATGATACAATCATCTTTGGATATTATGTCCCCAGAATTCATTTTAAAATATGAATTTTCACTTTAGTAGACTTTTTGTGAGGAGAAAATATCATATGGGACCAAGTAAGAATGAATCCTCAAATTCCCTTTTTCAATCATTTATTTGGCCAATATGCAGCCAGGCTGAGCCAGGCAAGGCTCCAACAGCAGAGGGATGTGAAATGCCCTGTTCTCCTGGGTCTCACCATGTGTTGATGAAGCTGACATATTCTATGATTTATTTAAAGTGTTTTGCTGATGTTAACATATTCCTCTAAGTAGCCTCTATAATAATTTATTTTTGTACATATAAGACACCCTTTTATAATATATATTAAGCTATATTCTAGAATTTTATTCTAAATAGAAAACATTCTATCAGTTAATTCAGGACAAAATATTTAGGTACAAGCTTATCTTTTATTATTTCAATAACTCATTTGACCAGAAGGACTTTACTCAGATATATCGTCTTTGAGCTAGCACAAGTACAGTGTTATATGTTATAGAGTTATGTGATAGAGAATCTTTTAGGAGTGCTGTGTGGTCTGAGAAAATTATTCTATCTATGTGCTGTCAGAAAAGTTCTCACAAAAGAGTATCTTTTGAAACAAATCTTGAAGGATGAGTAGTAGCTGCCTAAGCCAAGCAAGGGATGAAGAATGCTTTAGTGAGAAATGACTCGAGCAGCATGGACATAAGACATCAACAAATGAACTACCAGGTAAATATAAGGAATGGAGGAGATAAATTGGACATAACCAGAAGCTAAGGATAGATTGAGTTTAGGTAACTGCTGCCTAAAGGTAGATAAAGGAAGATAAATGAGGGGACCAGCAACATAGAAAGTCTCTGCTGCTAATTAGCAGCAAAACCAAAGGATAGGATTGCCCAGTCTACAGCCTCAGGCCTTTTCTGTGAGCTCTCTCTGGAGCTTTCACATCTCCTACAACTAACTGCTATGCAATTAATTCATTGGGTTGACAGCGATAGAAAATGAAGTACAACATAGGAGCTGGCCTTCTATATTTCTCTATTTCTGTTTGTTCTGCAGCCTCATCCAATTCTTTTCTCTAAACCAAGTTTACTCTGAATTTTGTTGTTTCTGGATATAATTTACTTTCTTCCCCAGAATGTTCTGTTTACCTCCGGTCTCAGAGTCAGCTTTTCAAACCATCACTCTATGCAAAGCCTTTCCAAATTACCCAGATGAGATTCATCTTTCTCATCTGTTGATAGTAACATTTGCACATTTATTTCAACAAACCAACATCAGCCTTCTATCACAGTTTAATGTGTTTTCCCCAGAAATAACAAGTCACCATCTTTGGATGGTACATAATGGATGTGCAGTATACATTTGATCACCAGAATTTCAACTGATGAATATGTTTAATAAATTTGTCAGAAATAAGATCTTTATAATAGTTTGATTATTTTTGGCATATGTGAGACAGCCTCTCATACATATATTAAGCTTTCTAGACTTTTACCCCAAATAGGAAACATTCTATCAGTTCATTGAGAACAAAATAATCAGGTACAAGCTGTTTAGCGGGGTTGACTTCAAACTATAAATTTGCATGTCATTTTTAAAGTCATAAACTATGTTCTTTGATAGCCAGTTCAACCAGAAGGTTTTACTATATGATATAATTTTTTATTCCCTTTATTGATGTACCCAGTAAGTTATTGCTTTATAAGCTATAGCCTATTAACAGGCGTTCATATTGTGCAACTTCTTTTGCATAAGACATTTCTGAGGAAATACAGTTACTTCGATGTTATTGAAACAGCATGGAAAGATATCACTTGAAAAAAGGAGAATCCTATACCAACTATATTCTTTTGGCTCCTATTGTCAAATGCCTTCTAATAAGTTAAAATCTCTTCTCTTTGTTTTTTCTTTTTATGAAATGCTTAAAAACACCTACAATGCTAATTTCCTATTTCTTATTTTGTATTATAAAGTTCATTAGAAAATCTGCTATTTCTGCCTCCAATTCCCTTTTGTTTAATGTGGTGATGAATTATTCTCACTTTTTGGCTTAGCAATTATGTAAGAGATATACTCCTTAGAGACAGATATGGATTAGTTGCTATTTAAATAAAAATTATAAAAAATCAAAGAGATGGATGGTAATTTATAGATCTACTAAATTAAATTCTCTTCACACTGATGAATTTTCCCACTGTAGAACAAATATGATTAGTTTTGGTTTTAAGATTTTGTGTATTTTACATTTTAATATCATGCTTGAGATTTTCTGGTAAAAATAAGAATGTGAAAAAGAAAGAAAAAAGTGATTAAGCAACATCAGAAGAGCTTGATACTGCTGTTCAGAATCCATATGCATGAAATTGACTTCCCCTCTTTAGTTTAGTTTCCTTAATTCCAAAAGGAGCTCAGACCTCGTGAATAGGGCCTTTCTCTACTTGAGCACTCTATGATTTCTAGGGGACTGCTTTTCTTTAGTGCATTTAGGGACAGGTCATGTAGAAACTTGAGTATCATTCTAAAGCATTGGGATTGTTAAATTAATAAAATAACATAGAAACAATTGGGAAACTTTAAACAAAGCTGAAGCAGCAGCTCATCAGTATTGTTGAAAAATTAACTAGTTGGCTGAAAATAAATAAAGAAGAGATGGGAGTTATGGAAAACTGGATGGAGCTCTTGTGATTGCTCAAGAAAAATACAATGTACCTCTTTTTAAAATAAGAGCTGAGGAAATGGAGAACAAATGATAAATTTCCTTCTAGTACTTTTCTACTACTGCTGCCAAAAAAACATGATTTGACAACTGATCAGATATTAAACTCTAAGGGAAATGAAAGTCAAAGATGAGATTAATAATTCAAGATGGGTGACAGGAAATGGTATTCTATTGCAGTTTAAAGCTACACCCATTAAAAGCCTTATGATATGAAATGTATGATTTCCAAAGAGCTTAAAGGTAAATGGCATCTCTGTGGTAAGATCATACTGATTATTTCCAAGGCATTTACATGCATTCATTACAATGCAAATTTGTTTGGGCCTGTCAATCTCTATTAACTATTAATTTAGTGTGTAAAATAATATGTAAAATACCTGTATTCAATGTAGTAAAAAGTTCTGTGACTTCCTAGTCAACTAATATAGTGTAGTTTTCATTGTGAAAATTCATTATGAGAAATATTTATACCCTCCGTTAATATTTATATATTGCTTCTCAATGTTAATATGAAATGTGAAAGATTTCAGAGCCTTTCTTAAAATAGCATCTGCTAGCTTATTTGAAATTTTATATTTCTAAGTTATTATTTTCTAAAACCAAGTGTTTATTGAAGACTAAAATTACAAGATTCTGTTTTCCTCTTTGGTGTAATGACATTTTTTGTGGTGCCTTGATCTACTTTTATCTTTTTCTTCACAACTGAATAGATTAAAACATAGAACTTGAGAGCAAAGAAGAAATAAGGGGGTTTTGGGAAAAGGATGTATGAATTGTCAATTATCATAAAAGCAAAGTTACCTGAAAGAATATGTTCTACAATTCTATCCTGTCAGGATAAAAATCCTTAGGCTGTGGAAGCTTTTGGAAATATTAGGTCAGTTATGGAAAAATAATTAGAACTGTCTAAAAAATTAAATAGCCTACTTTTTAAGGAAGCAAATTGCAGAAGACTGTGCAAAAAAGAAAAGAAAAACCTTTTAGTGGATGTGCTTAATTTATTATTTAGAGGTTGTTGTTGATGGGAAGCACTTAGAATAACAGCAGAAAAAAAGGATCTTGACTTGAAATCTTGCGCCAATACCAACTGCTGTGCTATTTTGAAGAAGTTACTTTCCATGTAAAATCTTCAGTTTCTGCAAACTGTAACCTTAAAAATGATCAAATATGAACATAAAAATTAAATTGTTAAATCACTAATAGATATAAAGTATTAAAAGGATATTATTTCAAATAAAACAGGCTGTGGATTTTTTTGTCTAAAGAATAGAAACACCGACAAAAAAAAAGGATAAATTAAGCCCATACACATATCACATACCCCACACATTTGTACATATACACAAACATTAATTATTAAAAGCTGAGCATAATGTTATTTTATCAATGGCATCATTAGGAGAGTGAAAAGGCAAATGAAACACTGGGTAAGATTTGCAATATGAATTTCTGAAAAGTGCTTATTCCAATTATATATAAACTAGAGGCCCAGTGCATGAATTCATGCCCTGGTGGGGTCCAGACAACTGCCCAGAGGTGGGCTGATGAGGGGTGGGGCTGATCAGGGGTAGGGCCAGTGGGGAGAGGGGCCGCGAGAGGTTTGGGGAAGCGATCAGGGCCTCAGTTTGGCCAGTTGGCCACCGCAGTGAACGTCATAGTAAGCATTCATTCTGGTCCTTCTGCCATTCTGGTCACTTGGCAGAGAGATAGATAGATAGATAGATAGATAGATAGATAGATAGATAGATTCTCCAAATCAAAAAGTATAAATCAACACTTCAATTTATAAAATGGACAAAAGATCTGAATAACTATATCACAAAGAGGGTATTCAAGTAATCAATAAATATATCTAAAACTTCTTAACATTATTATTCATTAGGGAAATGCAAATTTAAATCACAGTGAGATACCAATACCGACTCAATAGAATAACTTTGTTTTTAACCAATAATACAAATGTTGGTGAGGATGTAGAGTAACTAAAATGATCATACATTGCTGGTGGGAATATATATTGATATGAATATATTAGAAAACTATCTTGCAATATTAAATAGGGAATATTATACATCAATCTCATGACCCAGCATTTCTACTTGGAGGTACATTTCCAAGAGTAGAAAGTATGTATGTTCATCAAGAGACAGAAAGGGCCATTTGTTGCTCAGTGTTAGAGGGTAGGCCTACTTACCGACAAGTTGCAAGATTATTTCTAGGTCAGGTGCATGTACTTGGTTTGCAGGTTGGACTCCTAGCCCTAGTCCCAGTGCATACAGGAGGCAACAGATCCCTGTGTCTTTCTCACATTGATGACTTTCTTTCTCTCTATCTCCCTCTCTTCTACTCTCACTCTAAAGATTAATGGGAAAATATTCTTGCTAATAATTAGCAAGAGAGAGAGAGAAAGGATATTGCTGAAAGTTTTATTCATAATTTTCCCCAAGTGAAAGGAATCCATACATACTTCTAAAAAATAAATATTGAGATACTATCCAATAAAAGCAATAAGCTACTGTAACAAATAGATTCATCTCATAGGCTAATACTAGGAAAATTAAACTGAATAAAAATCATTCTGTATGATTTAATTTAGTTACAGTTCAAGAATAGACAAAATTGATGATTTCTACTATGATTATAAAGTACAAAATTGCAAGACATAATTTATCCCACCTGACAATAAGAACAAGCCAGGTAAGTGACAAAACTGTAACCTTTTATAAAACCCATCAAAGAAAAATACAACCACACCAGACTCACCACACAGGTGTATTCATAGCTATGATTTATTTTTGCAAAAGGGAACAAGCAAGATCAGCTAAGTAAAAATGGATGAGTAAAATCAGGAGGAAACCAGAAGTGAGCTACTAAAAGTCCTCTCTCAGTACAGTGACACACGTTGTGCTGGCTTCCCCAGCAATGAGTTGTGGCAATACATAGGAAATGTCTGCCAGGAAAGCTCATTAAAAAGTCAGTTTTCGTGGTTTTTGTTGGATGCTGGTCACACAGCATGTGCCAAAATTACAGAGTCCCAGAAGGAAAGCAGGTGTTTAGTATAAACCATATCATTTTCATAATGAGTTTAAGAACACTGAGCCATTGGTATCAATGAATAGTAGGAACCCTCTTGAAATCCAAGTTCTTAGATGTCAACTGAGGATCAACTTTTAAAGAAGTTCTGTTGAAAGATAGCAAGACAGTCATCTTACCTTTTTCTGAACACCCAGAAACTGGAAAGTACTAGGGATTTTGCAGACAAGGGGGACCTTTGGTAAGTAACCTAACAAAATTGTTTACAAACTCCTGGGCTTACTCTTGATCTGTACATATTTGAATGTAATCCTAATCAACATACCAGAGACTTAGAGAACTTAGCCTACCTACCCAGACTGACTTCTGAGAGGTGAACACACAGGACAGATCTGAACAGCACTGCAAAAGCTTTGAAAGCAGAACTGAAATCAGAACTACAGACATCAGAAGGCAGGTTGGAATATGTGACATGGAATGAAGCAAGTCAATTAACTGCTAAAGCAAAATATGGACATTCTCCTTAATATTTACAATAATCAGAGTTACATAACAATATTCAGAAAATCCAGCATATAATAAGAAAAATAGTGCTCAGCATAAAAAAAAACCCACAAAAGTCTTAACTGGATTAGGAAAATATAGTCAATAGACACCAACAGAGAGATGACACAGATTTTGTACTTCCCAACAAGGACTTTAAAAAACAACAGCTGGGGAGAAAAATGGCGGCAGAATAGATAGACGTGTACAGAGCCTTATCCCTGAGCAGACAGAGAGAACAGCTGAGAGTCGCACTGGTAGTGTTTGTTGGTGAGTTAAGGGACAGTTATCCTCCTGGAGAAGGTGGGGCACTGCTGGACGGGGCTCCCCTGATCAGGCAGCCCCACTGCTGCTGGGCTCTTTCTCCTGGAGCCTCCAGATTGGACTCAAGGAACGTGCCATCTTGAAGGAGAAAGTGTATGTTTACGGAAGCCTCAAAAGCTACAGCTGCTGCACCCACTCCCCAAATGGCGCAAACACTCAGATTCAGAGGAGCTCTACACGCCACACAGAAAGGTCAGATTTTGCCTGGGATAAGGTGAGGTCTCTGGTCTCATAGAACAGAAAGGCACGTAGTGTAGGAGCTGGAGTAGCGGGGTAAAACTGCACGTAGAGAAATCCCTGGCTATTCGGACTGGTGTAATTCGTAAATGTAGAAGGGGGTATTCAGAGCTACTAACAGAGGGGATCTCTAAAAAGCAACCCATTTTGATCTGACACAGAGAGACAGCCTGGGAGTCATTAAAGTGTGCTGGCTGCTTGGACAGGAACAAGGAAGGAGGATGGTGCAGACTTGCACTCTTTCCTCTCAGATCCTTGCTTCTAATTGTTAAGCCCAATACATAGGATCATCCAGTTGGGGACACTCTGGGAGACTGCAAGAGAAAGTTGTTTATCTGGAATCTGGGGATCGAAGTGGGGATAACCTTCAGAGAACCAGCTCTGGGGTAGCCCACTCCCACAAACCGGTATTGAGTGCCACAGGGAAAGCAGAATCTAAGCATAGGCTAGAGAGGACCTATAGTCTCAGAGGTCAATCCCAAAACACTGCCACCCAGGAGCTGACTCACAAATTGACTCTTGTGTAATTAGAAAAGAATAAAGAGATTAAGACACATCACCTGCTTAAAAACCAGGACTGGCTTACAACACTGAGCAACTGCAATACTATCCCAACTGGGAAAAAGGAATGCCAAACAGAACAATAGAGGAAGTGAATGATTTTCACTACTGCACATTCTATTTTTTTTATTTTTTATTTTTTAATTTTTAATTTTTTTCATCTTTTTCTTAAGAAACTAATTTTTTCCACAATTGATTTTACCTTTTTAATTATTACATTTTTATTTTCAATCAGTATTAGTACTACTATTATTATACCTTTTTGAAAAAAAAAAGGGTACTTTTATTTTTTCTTTATTTTACTTTGGGATTAGAGTTCTACATTCTATTTCATCTTTCCTTTAGCATCAGTTTACTCTATATCAACCCAACCTTTCTACCATCAATCTCTTCCTAACTTTTCCCATTTTGAGTTCCTGTTTTTCTTACTCTTTTCCTGCTTTAGATTTTTCCTATTCTTTCTTTTTACCCCCTGTTAAAAATTCACCACACCAATATATCTAATTTCCAATCCCCTGCTCCAAATAAATACAGACCTCTCTCTCCTTTGTCTTCATTGCCCCAAAAAATGTCTTTCTCTCTGTCCTTTTTTGTTGTTTGCTTGAACTTTGATTATATCAATTTTCTATGCTTTTTTGTGAGATTATTGTGCTTATTCTTCTAGTTTTATTTTGCTCATTATTTTCTGTGTTTTTCTTTGTTTTTTACTTCTGTTTTCCCTCACCTCCCTTGATATTAGTTGTTGTTTGTAGTTTCTATTAATCTCCAGATATTTATTGCTTGCATTTGTTGAGATTAGTGGCTGTTCTATTGGAGTATCATCCTCATATATACAATTTGTTCCCCTTTTCTTTCTTATTTTCTTACTTTTTTTTTCCTCTTCTTATTTTTAATTTTTTCTCCCTTCTCCCAATTTTATTTTGACACTCTTTTCTTTTCTTTCCCCTTTTTTCTTTTCTTTCATCTTCTTTCTCTCCTATCCCCTAATTTGTCTCTCTCTGGTGGTCACCTTTATTTGTGGCTATTAATATAGTGAATACATTTCCATTCAGTGCCTTGTGCATTGTACCTGGTTGTGTTCTATTCTATGCCTTTAAATCAATGCAGGAGAGAGAGCTACATAACCAGACACCAGAAGAAGAGAGACCATAGGCAAATAAAGAAACAGCCTGCATATGAAAGAAAAGCAGGCATCACTAAAAAAGGAAGTAAATGAAATGGAGGCAAGCAAAATGCCAGAAAAAGAATTCAGGTCATAAAGTGGCTGAACAGAATGGAAGACAAACTTGACAATATGAGTAAGAACCAAGAGGAAATGAAGAAGAACCAAGAAGAAATGAAAAATAGCATTGCTGCTGTGAAGAACTCAATAGAAAGCATCAAAAGTAGACTAAAAGAAGCAGAGGACTGTATCAGTGACCTAGAAGACAAGGTAGGAAAAATACTGAAGTAGAGCAGCTTCTAGAGGAAAAAAAAGAAAATGCAGGAGGAGAGCCTAAGGGAACTTTGGGATAACACACACACACAAAAAAAAAATTCACACAAAGGGATTCCAGAAAGAGAGGAAACTGAGTAAGTAATAGAAAACCTGTTTGAAGAAATAATGACAGAAAACTTTCCTGATAAAGGGAAGAAAAAACCCACACAAATCCAAGAAGCTCACAGAGTCCCAAGCAAAATGAACTCCAAACGACATTATAATTAAATTGGCAAACACCAACAACAAAGTGAGAATCTTAAAAGTGGCCAGAGAGAGAGAGAAAGTTACCCACAAAGGAACCTCCATCAGACTAGCAACTGATTTCTCAATGGAAACTCATCAGGCCAGAAGGGAATGAAATGAAATATACAAAGTCAGGCAAAGGAAGGGTCTGAATCCAAGAATACTCTGCCCAGCAAGGCTATCAATCAAAATTGAAAGTGAAATCAGGAACTTCACAGACAAAAAAGGACTAAGGAAATTTATTACCACCAAACCAGCAATGCAAGAAATGCTAAAGGTCTGCTGTAAAATAAAAAAAAGAAAGAAAGAAAAGAAAAGAAAAGAAATAGGAAGCGAAGAAAGAATACAAGGGTAAAAATAAAAATGGTGAAAAATAAGTATCTATCAATAATAACTTTAAATGTAAATGGATTAAATGCTCCAATCAAAAGACAAAGGGTAATGGACTAGATAAGAAAACATGACCCATATATCTGCTGTCTATAAGAAACCCACCTCAGAAAAAAAAAAAAGATGCACACAGACTAAGGGTGAAGGGATGGAAAAAGTTTTTTAGGGGAATTGAAATGAAAAAAAAGCTGAGGTAGCAATACTTATATTGACAAATTAGATCTCAAAGTGAAGGAAATAACAAGAGATAAGGAAGGCTACTTCATAATACTAAAGGGAGCAATCCAATAAGAAGAAATAACTCTGCTAAACATATATGCACCCAATATAGGAGCACCTAAATACATAAAAAAAAACTCTGGAGGATATCAAGGGAGAGATTAACAGCAACACAAACATTGTAGGAGACATTAATATCCTCTATCACCATTGGACAAATCCTCTAAACACAATCTCAGCAAAGAAATATCAATCCTAAATGACTCACTAGACCAGATGGAATTAGTTGACATATTCAGAATATTTAACCCCAAAGCCACAGAACATACATTCTTCTCAAGTGCACATGGGTCATTTTCAAAGATAGAACATATGTTGGGTCATAGGCAAAGTCTATTCAAATTCAAGAAGATAGAAATCATATCAAGCATCTTCTCAGTCACAGTGGCATAAAACTGGAAATGAACTACAATAAACACAATCCAAAGAAATCAAACACATGGAGACTAAACAGCATGCTATTAAACAATGACTGGGTTACCAGAGAGATCAAGGAAGAAATAAAAAACATCATGGCAACAAACAACAATGAAAACACAACAATCCAAAATCTATGGGGCAAAGTGAAAGCAGTCTTGAGAGGGAAGTTCATAGCTCTAAAAGTCTACTGCTAAAAATAAGAAACAATGGTAATAAATTACCTAACCCTACAACTCAAACAGGTAGAAAGAGAGCAACAAGAAAAGCCCAGTGTAAGAAGAAGGTAGAAAATAGTAAAGATTAGAGTGGAGATAAATGACATAGAGACCAAAGAAACAGTTCAAAGGATAAACAAAACCAAGAGCTGTTTCTTTGAAAGGATAAACAAGATTAATAGACATCTAGCCACACTCACCAAGAAGCAAAGAGAGAAGACCCAAATGTACAAAATCAGAAATGAAAGTGGAGAAATAACAACAGACCGCTCTGAAATACAAAGGATTGTTAAAAAATACTATGAACAACACTATTCCAACAACAAACTGGACAACCTGGAGGAAACGGAAATATTTCTAAAAAAATATATAACTTCCCAAAAGTCAATCAGGAAGAATGTAAACATCACAATAGGTCAATAACTATTGAAGAAATTTAAGCAGTCATCAAAAAGTTTCCAGCAAACAAAAGCCCAGGCCCTGACAGCTACATAGGAGAGATTTACCAAACATTCAAGGAAGAATAAAACCTATTCTCCTCAGACTATTCCATAGAATTCAAGAAGAAGGAACACTTCCAAGCAACTTCTATGAAGCCAGCATCACCCTAATACCAAAATCAAATAAAGATAACACATTGAAAGAGAATTATAGGACAATATCCCTCATGAACATAGATGCCAAAATCCTCAACAAAATTCTAGAAAATCAGATCCAGCTGTACATCGGAAAGTTCATACACCATGACCAAGTAGGATTTATCCAAGAAATACAAGGATGGTACAATATCGGCAAATCAATAAATGTGATACATCATATAAACAACTTGAGAAATAAAATCACATAGTTATATAAATTGATGCAGAAGACACTGGACAAAATATAACACACTTTCTTGATAAAAACTCTCAGCCAGGTGGGAATAGAAAGATCATACCTCAATATCATGAAAGCCATATATGATAAACCCACAGCTATCATCATACTCAATGGGCAAAATCTTTTCAAAAGAAGACAGAAGGAAGGCCAAGAGACACATGAAAACATGCTCAAAGTCACTAATTATCCAAGAGATGCAAATCAAAACGACAATGCAGTACCATCTCACACCTGTCAGAATGGCAATCATCAACAAATGGACAAAAGACAAGTGTTGGTGAGGATCCAGAGTAAAAGGAACCTTTGTACACTGTTGGTGGGAATGCAGACTGGTACATCCACTGTGGAGAACAGTAATGAGTTTCCTCAAAAAACTAAAAATGGAATTCCCATTTGACCCAGTGATCCCACTTCTAAGAATATACCCCAAGAAACTAGAAACTCCAATCAGAAAGGATATATGCACCCCTATGTTCATAGCAGCACAATTCACCATAGCTAAAATTTGGAAACAGCCTAAGTGCCCATCAGCAGAGGATTGGATTAAAAAACGGTGGTACATCCACACAATGGAATACTACGCTGTGGTAAAAAAGAAGGAGCTCCTACCCTACCATTTGCAACAACATGGATGGAGATGTAAAGCATTATGCTTAGTGAAATAAGCCAGGCAAAGAAAGATAAATATCACATGATCTCACTCATCTGTGGAATATAATGAATGACATAGACTGATGATCAAGATCAGATCCAGAGAATGAGAAATGTCGATCCAAACATCAAACCTCAGAGAAAGTGGGGGTTGGTGGGAATAAGGGGGAGAGATCAATAGAGGGACTTTTGTACATGCATATGAGCATAATCATTGGGCACAGACAATGGGGAGGGTGCAGCATGAGAGGGAATTCATACAGTGGTCTCCATAACCTTAAGAGAAATTGTTTCACGAGTCCAAGATTTTTAAATGAAACTCTGTAACATGAAAATCATTTTGGAATGAAATAAAGATAATTTTCCTTTAACTGTTGTAAGGATTTTAATTGAAAGTCAATATATTTGGCCTCTTGAGCTAAGGTAAGTAATCTGTGTTTTTACCTCCCTGAAAAAGTTTGTATAAAGTCACAAAAAGAAATTGACAGCCCGTTTGAAATTGAATTGCCATGGCCTAGAGAAAAAAAAATATCCTTACATGATATTATTCTACAATGTCATTTAATTTTTGATATTTCACAACAGCATATTGTACAACTATCCCAAACAAACTTACATACTAATTCTTTGAATGTTTAGCAGCAATTAAAAAAGGACATGAAAGGATTTCATCCCTTTCAGAAGAAATTAAGACAATGGGAAAGCACTTGAGCATTCTATACTGGCCTCTTTCCTCTTGCGAAGAGGGAACTTCTCACAAGCCAATGGCCCTCAGCTGTAGTCTGAGCTCTCTGTTCATGCTGAGGTTGAAGCCTTGAGGTGGCATGTATTATGGATCTGTCTCTAGCCAAATGGTGTGAGCTGGGCCCTCCTTGGAGAAGGAACCTGAAATCCCTGAGATAAATGATCAGTGCCAGGGCCCCGCCAGCAGGCAAAGGGATCCCCAAGGCAGGTGCTGCGTGTGGAGGCCACAGGGGCATAGTCTACCATGGAGAGAGAACTGAACCTCACAACACCATTTGGTCCTGGAGGATGACTGGTTAGCCAGAGACGGGTAAGATTCCTCAGGGAAGGAACAACCTAAGATAGGCATAGTCACAGAGGGGACATCAGGAGAGAACTTGGGGGTCAATAAAGGTAGGACACAGACCCTCAACCCCCTCAACCTTGCAAAGGTCTGAACCTTCACCCCTTCTGAGGGAGGTCTCCTGCCCCCAGCTACCTCGCTTCCCACCTCAGCACAGATCGGGACCCAGGTAACAGACAGAAACATGCTGACTGCAGCTGCCCTATATCTAAATTCAGCCTAGCACTAAAAATGCTCAGTTCCTATTCAAGAATGCAAATAAACCTTTCCACTAATATATACAGGGTAATTTAAGATTATTGGTAGAGTATTAAATTTGATGTAAAAGTTATCAAGCTTTCAGATTAATTTATATTGGCAAATTGAAATAAGTGAACACCCAAGAAAATTTAAGTGTACTGGACAAAAAAGCTGTTTCCAAAGTATTAATTAAAATTCCTATTGATAGCTCATCTCATGGTAAAATTGCTTAATATGTAATGAACATAAAATAGGCATATTTGTGTGCAAAAAATTAAAATTTAAAGTTATCAAGATTGCATTAAAATTTTTTACCAAATTCTCCATTAATCAAAAAAAAGGGGGGAGAGTAGGATAATATATAAGGAAAAATATCTGGTAAGTAAATTACATCTAGAAAATTTCCACTTTAGAAAATTAATTTTCATTTATAATACTAACAGCAAGACACCCGTGAAAAACACACATGGTGTCAAAATAAGCCAAAGGAAAAGCGAGTAGACAAAAATAAAAAGGACCCCAACTCAATTTTATAGAAAAGATTCCTTTATTAACTCTTGGTCAAGAATATGTTTATATACTTTCAGAAAGCAACTCCAAGACCAAGTGGACTCCTGCAACAAAGAGGAACTGACAGGTCTGATCCAACCACAAAGACAAGAGGAGAAACAATCCAGAGATGGAAGACACTGACGACACCTTGCCATGTGAGCAGTCATCAGCTGTGCATCGCTACAGGATGCCTAGGACCAAACCAGAGTGGGTTGGACCAGCAATATCACCATTTATCCACTATCCAGATACCATTGATGGCGTGTACACATAAGGAACTGTTTGACATTGAAACTGGGACTCAAAGCTATTGGACATTGAAATTGGGATTCAAACTTTTCTTTTCTTTTTTTTTTTTTGTTCTTGTGGGTTTATTCTAGCCTACAGGGGCAAGATGTTTTTAAAGACCAAAATCAGGGGATAGGGGGAAGCAGATGCAGAGGCAAAGAAGCAATAAACAGACTGTCGTGCTGCAGTCGGAAGGCAGGGGAGGTTGAGGTAGGGGAGGCTGTAGGAGATCAAGTGAAGGACTTGTATGCATGTGTGTAGGCATAACCAGTGGATACAGGGCATTGGGGAGGGGGGTGGGGAGAAGATGGGTGAGGGCATGTACTTGGGCGTGGGGAGGGCTGGGGAGGGCAATAGAGAAAAATAAAAATAAAATATTTTACATGCAAAAAAATAATAATAAATAAAATAAATAAAAAATAAAAATGGAACTCCCATTTTACCTAAGAAACTAGAAACAGCAATCAGAAAGGATATATGCACCCCTACGTTCATAGCAGCACAATTTACAGTAGCTGTGATTTGAAAACAGCTTAGGTGCCCGTCAGCAGATGAGTGGATTAGAAAACTGTGGTACATCTACACAATGGAATACTATGCTCCCATAAAAATGTAGAAATTCTTACCATTTGCAGCAACCTGGATGGACCTGGAGAGCATTATGCTAAGTGAAATAAGCCAGTCAGTGAAAGAAAAATACCACATGGTCTCACTAATTTATGGATAGTAAAGAACATTATAAACTGATGAACAAAACAATAGAAACAGAGGCAGTAAAGCATCAAACAGACTGTCAAATTACAGTGGAAGGTTAGGGAGAGGTAGGATAAAAAAGAGATTAACTGAAGGACTTGTATACATGCATATAAGTATAACCAATGGACATAAGGTGCTTGGGGATTAGGGCATGCTTGGGAGTGGGGGGGAGCAATGGGAAGACATATACACATATAATACATTAACTAAAAAATTAAAAAAAATACTGCTAAAATGTTTGAGTAATTGCAAATGTTCTTGAAACAAAGATTAAATATAATGTATCAGCAAATAAGTAGAAGATATAAAGAACCAAACTGAAATTTCAAAATGGAAAGACAATATCCAAATTATAAAAGTTTCCCAGAAAGACAGTAACAGAATGCAAATGAGGGAAGCAAAAGTCAGTGTGATAGTTAAATATACAGGATTAGGCAAAAGTAGATTCACAGTTGTGAGTGACATATTTTTGAGTTAAAGCTAAACTAATACTAAGCTGCAATAATAATAAGCTATAATAATTATAACCTGTTCGTCTTTTTTTTTTCTATAGTAACAACTATAAATTTTACTTTTGTCCACTTCTGTATGTGTCAATTTGTCTGGGCCAAAGTGCCTAAATATTTGGCCCCAGTATTATTCTGAATGTTTACATTTAGGTGTTTTTTTAAATGAGATTTACATTTAAGGTGGTTGACTTTGAGTAGATTTTCCTCCATAACATGGGTAAGTCTCAGCTAATCTGTTAAAGTCTGAATAGAACAAAAGTTTAACTTTCCCAAAGAATCTAGCTAGCAGACTGCCTTCAGACTACAAATGAATATTGGCTATTCCAGGAGTCCAATCTGATTAGCTTTGGGTTCAAGCTGCAACACTTTGTTGCATCTTCAGCTTACCACTTACACTCATTAAATTTTGTACTTGCAAAACCTCCAAAATCACATGAGCCAATTGCTTAAAATAAATTCTATACACACATCTTACTGGTTTTGTTTCTCTGGAGAATCCTAATACAATCAGTAATCTTGAAGATAGATCAACGGAAATTATCCAATCAGAATAGAGAAAAAAATAAATTGAAGGAAAATACACAGTACATCAAAGGGCACTGTCAACAAAGTGAAAGGAAACCAGATAATAGGAGAATGTATTTGCAATTATATAACTGACATGCTATTAATGTTCAAAATATATAGATAACCCCTACAGTGCAATAACAAAAAAAAATCAATTTAAAAAATGGGCAGAGGACCTGAACAGACACTAGCTATTAGGGAAACACAATTCAAAACTATAGTGAGAAGCCACCTCACACCTGTTAGAATGCGTATTATCAACAACACAAGTAATAAGTATTGGAGAGATTGTGCAGAAAAAGGAACCCTCATTCATTCATTGCTGGTACAGCCTCTATGGTAACAGGCTGGCGGTTCTTCAAATAATTAAGAATAGAGTTACTATATGACCCAGCAACCCCTCTTCTGGTTATCTATACAAAGAATTTGAAAACACTTATTACCAAAGATATGTGTACCCCTATGTTAATTGCAGTATTAATAGAATTGCCAAGACATGGAAACAATAAAAATGTCCATTGAGAGAAAGCAAGATAGTGGCATAGGTGAACAACTAAACTGCTACCTTGCACAACAATTTCAAAACTACAACTAAAAGAATGAACAACATCCAGAACCACAAAAAATCTGACTGAGTGGAAATTCTACAACTAGAAGTAAGGAGAGGGGCTCACGAAGATTCAGAGGAGCTATAAAAAGCTGAGGAACGGAGACATTTACGTGGAGGGGACAGGCAGTGGTGGGTCTGGCTGGCTTCCTCTAGCGGGAAGGGGATGGAAAATCCCAACTGCACTGAACTCCACTTCTGACCACTGAACCCCAGATCTGGGCAAGATTCATATGAGCTGGGGAGTGGGGAGGCATGAAATGGGAGTGCACAGAAACTTAGGGGAGCCATGAAAAGCAGAAGTCTGAAGGCTCAAGCAAAGAGGACTGACTGCTTATTGTACCCCAGGCTTTTTCTAGCTGGAGGAAAACAGAACCTCCCAACTACATGAAAATCCAGGTCCCACTGCACTGAACCCCAGTTTTAGGCAAGACCCTGGGGACCCAGACTCATAAGGGTCCCAGAATGCACAGAAACTCAGAGGAGCCAGGAAGGCAGAGATCTGGAGGCTCATGTACATGTGAAAAGCAGAAGTCGGGAGGTACATGCGCACAGAGAGAGCTGCAGTGATTACTGAGAGGAACTGAGACCCAAGGGCTATGGTGTAGGGCAGGGCTGATGGAAGCCAAGAGTGTCTGCTCAGCTCTGAGATTCCTCCACATCTAAGCCCAGCATAGAGGCTGTTACAATCTTGTAAGTCTTGAGGCTGAGTACAGCACAGAAGTTCTCTAGGTGCAGACACAGATGATCCTCACTACCACTTGGCTTGGAGATCAATTCCCCCAGTGATACCAACAACAATCAAGACTTAAGTACAAGGCTTTAGACACAGTCCACAAAGGGGTGTACCAAGAGTGTCTACCTCAGATAACTGGGGAGGTGGAGCTTGTGGGCCATATAGGACACCTAGCACACAAAGCTACTCTACCAACTCAGGGAAGCAGTGAAAATGCCAGGACAAAGGAACAGATCGCAAATGAAAGAAATGGAGGAAAACAAAGACTGGATATAGAGTTCAAAACCACAGTTATAATGATTTTTAAAAATTTCCTAGAAAAGATGGATAAATTTAGTGACACCCAAGAGGAGATGAAAAAGGACCAATTAGAAATTAAACATACACTGACTGAAATAAAAAATATTATACAGAGACCTAACAGCAGACTAGAGGAATGCAAGAATCAAGTCAAAGATTTGAAATACAAAGAAGCAGAAAACACTCAACTAGAAAAGCAAAAAGAAAAAAGAATCCAAAAATGTGAAGATAGTATAAGGAGCCTCTGGGACAACTTCAAGTGTACCAACATCAGAATTATGGGGTACCAGAAGAAAAGAGAGAACAAAATACTGAAAATCTATTTGAAGAAATAATGACTGAAAACTTCCCTCACCTGGTGAAAGAAATAGACTTACAAGTCCAGGAAGTGCACAGAACCCCAAATAAAAGGAATCCAAAGAGGACCACACCTAGATGCGTCAAAATTAAAATACCAAGAGCAAAAGACAAAGAGAGAATCTCAAAAGCAGCAAGAGAAAAACAGTTAATTGCCTACAAGGGAGCACTCATATGATTGTCAGCTGATTTCTCAACAGAAACTATGCAGGCCAGAGCAGAGTGGCAAAAAATTTTCAAAGTGATGAATAGCAAGAACCTACAACCAAGATTACTCTACCCAACAAAACTACCATTCAGAACTGAAGGTCAGATAAAGAAATTCACAGAAAAGAAAAAAAAACTAAAAGAGTTCATCAGCCCCCAACCAGTATCATATGAAATGCTGAAAGGTATTCTTTAAGAAGAGGAAGAAGAAGAAAAAGATAAAGATAAAAATTAGGAACAACAAATGCATATCTATCAACAAGTGAATCTAAAAGTCAAGTGAATTGAAAATCTGATGAACAGAATAAACTGGTGAATATAATAGAATCAGGGGCATAAAAAGGGAATGAACTGATAATTTGCAGGGGGAAAGAGGTGAGGTGGGGTGCAGGGAGAGACTGGACAAAAATCATACACCTATGGATGAGGACAATGTGGGGGAGGTCAGGGCAGTGGGTGGGGTGGGAGCCGTGTACAAAGGAGCTATGGGGTGAAAAAAGAGGAACATTTGTAATAATCTGAATAATAAAGATTTATTTTTTTTAAAATGTCCATTGAAATATGATTGCATAAAGAAGACATGGTACAATTATACTAGTACAATGGAATACTACTCATCAACAACGTGAATAGATCTTGAGAATATCATGCTAAGTTAAATAAGATGGACAGAAAAAGCTAAAAACCAGGTGATTCAATTTATATTAGGATATAAAAATGGAAATCATTGACACAGACAACAATATGGTGGTTATCAGAGAGAAAGGAGGTGGGGATGTAGTAAAGGTTAAAGGGGGTCAAACATATGGTGGTGAAAGATGATTTGACTTTGGGAGGTGGGCACACAATGTAATACACAGATCATGTATCATAGAAATGTACACTTTAAACCTACATGATTTTATTAACCAATGTTACATCAATAAATATAATAAAATAAAACAAATAATTTAAAAATAAATAAAAATGGGCAAAATATTTGAGTATACATTTCTCCAAAGAAGATATACAAAGGTCAATAAGTACATGTAAGGACATTCATCACTAATCAGGGAAATGCAAATCAAAATCACAATAAGATACAATTTCACCTCTATTAAGAGCACTATTACCAACCAAACAAAAACCCAGAAAGTTAACAAGTGTGAGGATGAGGAGAAATTGGAATCTTTGTGCATTACTGCTGGAAATATAAGATGTGCTCTTGCTTTGGAGAACAGTATGGTAGTTCTTAAAAAACATTAAAAATAGAATTTCCATATGATCCAGCAATTTCACTTTGAGTTATATAGCAACAGAATTGAAAGCAGGGACTCTAATAGGTACTTATATACTCATTCATGTCAGAATTGTTTATAATAAGCAAAAGGTGGAAGCAACTCAAGTACCCATCAACACAAAAGCAGATAAGCAAAATGTGGTGTGTGTATATGTGTGTGTACAAATACATACACACACATACACACACACACAACGGAATATTATTCAGCATTATTATATTAAATTGTAATTGATGTCAAAGTCTTAGGCAGATTTGGCATTTTAGAGGAATGTGTCCTTAATTTGGTTCTCCAAAATACAGCTGAGAAGAGTCTTATTAAGCAGCAAACTTAAGCAATAAATTTAAGAGGAACAAGAATAACTTTATTCCAAACCTTAACAACCCATTAAAATAAATAATTTTCATATCAGAAGGCAGGACCATAAATATAAATGATTTGCAGTGATACACAAAAAGAATGTTTCCTCTAGCACATGAACTTTTAGGTCAGGGCTTTTTTTACTATTATTATTATTGCAGCAAATAAATTTATGCTAATTTTCAGAGCTAACTTTTTCATATACTCACATATTTCAAGTTACTTTTTCCATTAAATTTTGTCTAAAATATTGTTCATGTCTTTAAGACTAGAAATTTTGAGGTATTATGACTAAGTGTGGCTGTTGGCCTTATACACAAAATTATCATTTAAATGCCTATGAATGAAAATTAAGGATGAAAACGCCAAAAGGCATAATTTTTTTAGTTTAGAGGTGTTGGGTTGAGAAGCACTTTCTTTAACAATGTAATACACACTCGAACCAGATGAAGGCAGATAATCTCCCAGAATATGGCAAACATTTTGGCCCAATCTCATTCTGAAATATTTTTAAACTTAAGGAAAGGATAATTTGTTCTGAAAATTCCAAGAGAGGGCTTTTCTCTGAAAATGTTATTCTATATTTCAGAGATGAAAATATGTGTCATCTAAAAGTAACTCTAGGACTTGGGGACTGTATCAAAAATGGGGAGGCACACATGAAGGAGGAAAAGAAAAAAAAATCCAAATAAAAGTGTACACATTTAGGATTATGTGAGTTTCCAGTTGTAGAAAGGGTAAGCCAGGTGCTCAGCAATAAAAAAATGAAGGTTTATTATGTAAGTATTCTAACATTTCCACAAGCTTAAGGAGGAAAAAAAATCAGCAATAGCGAATCAGCATGCTTCACTGCTAACGCAATGGAATAAAAAGATTCACCTGTGCTATTTGACTTCCACATTTATAAAATTAGTGAACTGAGGAAATAGGTTATTACCAAATTATTATACAGACAATGAATATGTTTTACTGGCCTTAACTAAGCTTAGTACTATTTATCACTTAATAACAATCTCATGAGAGTTACCTGTGAAAATAGAATATGAACACCTAGGAAAACCTAGGAAAGTCAATTATGATTAGATATAAAAAACAAAACAAAAAAAGTACAAGAATCATTACTGAAAGGAATTAAGTAATATCATTTTAGAAACAAATAAAAACAGCCCTGCATGGGTAGCTCAGTTGTTTGGAGCACTGTCCTGTACACCAAAAAAGGTTGCAGGTACCATTCCAGGTCAGGGCATATATGTAGGTTGCAGGTTTAATCTCCAGTCAGGGAACATAAAGGAGGCAACTGATCTCTCTCTCTCTCTCTCTCTCTCTCTCTCTCTCTCTGTCTCTCTCTCTGATCTTAAATCTGTGAAGACAAAACACAAATAAACAATAAAAGTTGCCAAAACTCACAAAATTATCAGTTTCATTAAAAGTACATTATCCAGTGCTGTTGCTGATGTGTGAGAATTGATACATTTATGGATTGTGAATGACGATGGTCATATAATCTTTTGGGAAAGCAAATTGCCAATACATTACAAATACTTTAAATATGTTCTAATCTTTTGGCCCAAGAATTACTGTCTGGGAAAATAAGTTAAACAGAATCATTTTAAATATGGGAGATTAATGCATTGTATGTTAGTTACAACAATATTTAGAACAACAAACAGTTTAGATTAACAAATAATTATTACAATATGAATACTGAATTTAAATTATTAGAAAGACCTAGAATTATCTAAGTCTGACAGATAGAACTTTGCTTCAGTCATACAGTTGATTTTTTTCAATTTGGTCAGTCTTACAGAGGTAAAGAATATGGAAACCATAAGGGAGACAGTTCTATGAATCCTGGTTCAACATTCTCTCAACAATACAGTGAAGAATAACTCAACAAGCCCCAAAATACATATGGCAACAAGAGTGGAAATAATTGAATAAAAGTTTTAAAAAATGCAGTTGTCCTCTCAAAACTACCTGTGGCCACAGTAATGCTCAGGTAATATTAATGTTTTTCTCTTGTCTCACTTGCACACTCTAAAAATGTACAGTAGCATTTTTATCTATTAGCGGAAAACTAAGGTACCACCAAAATTTACAGGTGGTGGATTCAACCGAGGCTTGTACCTGACCACCAAGAACTACAATGTTGTCTTTTGGTAAGACAGCAGGAACCTTCTTCTATCACCCTACTTGTCCAAAAGTCTAGAAACTAGAGGTCAAGAATATAAAGGCTGACAAAATATAATCTCTTCTTTCTCCTCACCCTCATCCCCATCCCCAGCTTTCCAGTTCATTTCAACCTCTTTGCTCTTCATAAGTTATAGAATCTTCAGTAAGACACAAAGTAGTAGCAGTGGAGCAGCAGGCACTTCCAATCTTATGATTTCTACTGGTTTGGCATTTTCCAGTCTCTCCCTTGAGAATCAAAATACTTAGCACAAAGCTGGTATGCTCCCCTGGGAAATCAGATGACTGGGCAGAGCAAAGCCACTTCAAAGATTCATGTGTGACTCTGGGAAAGTCAAAATTTCTCATGAAAGCCTAAATCTAGAGCTTAGCACTTTTGACAACTCAATTCAACTCAATATTATAAGTCCCAGTCCTTGAAATATAGTTGGCTTATAAACAGGATAAGAAGACAGTCTATAAAATGGTGGTGAGGGGGGAATATTTAGCAACAACAGAACTAACAAGACTAGTACATGGAATATATAAAAATAATAAATCCTATAAGAAATTGTGCAAAAGACATGACCAGACATTTCATCAAAGAGACTACATAAGCACATGGAAAGATATCCAATAAGCTCATGAAAGTGTTTAACATATTACTACACACTTAACAACATGGCTAAAATAGTAAATAGTGACAACTTAAATGCTTGTGAAAATGAGTAAAAACTGGACTACTTATATTATGCTAGTGGGAATATAAAATGGTATAGCCACTCTAGAAAATAATTTGACAGTTTCTCTATAACAAATAAGTCTAAATATACAATCCACAACTTTCAAACAACCCAATAATTGCATTACTGGGCATTTATCTCGGAGAAGTGAAAGCATAGGTTCACACAAAAATCTGTACACACAGGTTCATAACAGTTTTATTTAAAATAGACAAAAATAGATATAATACAGATACCCTTCAGTGGATGAATAGTTAAACAAACTGTTGTATATTCTTTTTTAAAATATGTTTTTATTGATTTCAGAGAGGAAAGGAGAGGGAGAGAGAGAGAGAAACATCAATGATCAGCTGCCTCCTGATGGGGATCGAGCCCACAACCCATGTATGTGCCCTCAGCCAGAACTGAACCCAGGGCTCTTCAATCCGCAGGCAGATGTTCTATCCACTGAGGCAAACCAGCTAGGGCAACTGTGGTATATTCTTATGACATGGTCAAAGGTACAGATCTACTGATTCATTGCCACAGCTAATGGTTTAAACCAATGGGTAGGCATATGAAATAAATAAAATTATAAACAAAGATTTTAGAAAATAGATATGAGCCAAACATTAGGATATTTGTATCTAAGGTGAATACTCACCAAAAATAACCCCTCTGCATGACACTTTACAAAAATGTGATAATAGTAGTATAGTTAGTTGGTCCCTTTTCCCATTCATTCCAGTGTTTGCTCAAAGGGCTCATGAACAAAATGTGTATGAAGTCAGGGAAATAATCTAAATACAAGCTCAACGATATGGCCTTCATCTAATGAAATTGAGAACAATATTGACTGTTCAATCTGCTGGAATTAGAGGGAAATATTAAACCTACAATGAGGGGGGGAAAGTTACGGGGGCTAACAAACTGCCTGGTATGAATTTGAATATGTTAGACCTCTTCCATCATGAAAAGATCAGCAATTTGTCCTCATTAGAATAGACACTGGTATTTATTAGGTTTACTTTTTCTCTCCCTTTCTTCTATGTTCTGACATCAATACTGTATACTTAAAGAATCACTAATATGAAAAGACCTATAAAATTGCTTTTTATCACACATCAGAAGCAATATAAAGACCTATATTCATGGTAATAGCTATCTTAACTAGGAAGTCAGTCAATCAGAAGCATCTGGCATTATAGAATGTGGGATTGCCTATTGGAAACACTAATAAAGTACCAACTGGTAGACATCACCTTGTAAAGTTAATATGCTTTCTCTCAGAATGTGGTCCACTCACTGAATTAGTAACTACTATTAGTGTCTCCTAAAGACTCTATAAATACATATAGACTAAAGGATTCAAATGAAAATGGTATCCATTAATTTCTTCTTTCTTGATTGTGGACTTTGCTAGCTTAAATATTATAATATACAAAAATATTTTTCACTAGAGGCCCATTGCTCAAGAGATTTGTGCAATAGACCTTCCTTCCCTTGGCTTCCAGCAGCAGTTTTCCTCTGGCACCTGGGACCCAAGCCTTTGCTCCAGCCAGAGTCTGCCATCTTCATCTTCTCTGCAGACTCCAGAGTCAGAAGTCTTGTCCTTGCTGCTGTGGATCCCTTCACCCTCTGCCCTCCCTCTCATAGCAGGTGTCCTGCCCTGCCAGGCCATTTTGCACCTGGAGCAGCTTGGTGGCCACCATCTTTGGCCTTCTAATTTGCATACTCACTCTGATTGGCTGTGGGCGTAGTGGAGGTATGGTCAGTTTACATGTTTGTCTATTATTAGGTAAGATTAGTATCAACAATAATGATTTCAATTAATTACATGGACATGAATTATTTCTGGCTCCACTTATTGAATTCACAAATTAAAAAAAAAAAGCAATTGATCCCTATTATCAAAGTGCAACAAAGGTTGGTGCTACGCAATGCAGGCAGGAAATAATTTGTCTGAAAGGCAAAGGTTCCTCTAGAAACCCCTTGTTTCTTATATGATCAGGGATAAAGATAATAACCGCAAACAAGCAGGAACCATGGGTACAGACCCTCAAAATAAGGGTTTAGGAATCCTCTCTAGGTAAAGTACCTACCAGATAAAGATAAGGTGCTGACTTAGAGCACAGGCACAAAAATGATACTGTAGGAAAAAAAGCCATCTATGAATACCAAGCACAGTATTGTTACCAGTGACAGAAAATATGACTAGAAGCTATTCAACTATTTTCCTGTGTAATTTGTATATTCATAAATTGTCATTTTCTCCCCATGTATTAATTACATTAACGTTCATTACCTTTTAAACAGATAACCCATACATTAATTTTAGATTAAATAAATTAACATAATAAAGATTTGATCTTGTATGGGCAGATACCAATGTAGTTTGTCAATCAGAAGTTATATTAGGTGATACTACAGGCCTTATGCATGAGTAGGCCCTCCTTACCCTGGCTGCTGGTACCCTGGACTCAGGCTTTCCTCACAGCACCAGCTTTGTCAAAACAGTTGTCTGATCTAATTAGCATATTATGCTTTTATTATTATAGATTCCTATAACCAGAGACTGAAGAATCCAAGCTGCTTTCATCTTGAGGCTCTACCATATATTAACATCAAAGTTCCATTGCCCTCATCTAACTGGCAGCTGAGTAAAGAGCATGAGAAATTGAAAGATTGTACACCTCACACTTAAATAACTCAGCCTTCAAGGATACTCAAACATGACCTTCTGAGAAATGGGAAGGCAGAGGCACTTATTCTTTCTTGGTGGCTTTCCTAGAACTACATGCATGATCGGCTATAAATCCCAGTATAGAAATGGTGTATTGCTACAACATTCCCTTGGTATCCCCTGGGCACATTACTCCTATTTATTTAGCATTTCAGCTTGGTCCTTGGCCCATACAAGCTTTCTTTTGCTATCTCATAGGCTTACAAACAAATGTCTTCATGCTAAAATCAGTGGAGTGACTTCTGTTGTTTGCAGTTAAGAACTCTGAATGATTCATGTCTCAAAGGGTGAACTATTGTGCACAGCAGCAATTTAAGGAAGATTATATTTTAAAGCAGTGGAAGTTTCAGATAACTTTTTAAAACAAATTCAAATTTTGTGGAATTTAAAATCCAGTTATTAAAGTAATAAATAAATAATAAGGGGCAAAAGACCACTCTCTTAAAAAAAATCATTTCAGGACAGTCAGGATCCATTTTCTTCATGAATTCTGGATGTATTCTTTTCAGAGCTATCTTAATTAATAACCTTTGACAATAACTCTATTTACCTAGCTTTTGACTTGTTTTTGTCCTTTCATACAGATTGCTATAAATCTAATTTATTTCTATCTCAATTTGGTTCCACTATAAATAAATCCCTTGGAATATCACATGTGCTGTGAATCCAAGCTTTCTATTTTGTTTTAATTAACACAATGATATAGCAAGAAAGAACTTTAGAAGCCATTAATTCAATTTCTCCAAATTATAGAAAAACTGTGACCTAAACAGAAAATGTTAATTATTTACGGTCACTACTGTTTGGTAAAGCTTGGCCCAAAACCCTAAACTCTTGGGATCTAACTCAATAAGGTTGCAATGTCCCTCTTACTAGTAAATTCACAGTTCCTACCAGCATAGCCATTACTTTGTAATTCTCCAATTATGAATGTCATATTATGATCCATACTCTCTCAAAGGCACAGAACCTGATATTAATAATGTATAGAAAGTTAAATGGCTCTGTGTTAAAAGGTGTTATTTTAAATAGTTGCTAAAATATAATATTCAAAAGCTTTGCTTTTCTTAGGTTCAGGTTTTGATTATTCTAAATTTCCCTCACCCCATTAACTATCCTCTTCAAATACCATTTTCCTTGCATTCTCATTGTCATAGTTAAATGTATTGTGTCAATATGAAGAAGCAAGCTTTCCCACTAAATTAATTAGTCTCTATAATGTTTTTTTAAACATATTTAATGTATTCCTAGGAGTGACTTTGGTTACATTTTGTTGACAGTCATCAGGATCTATCATGCATAGCTAATTCCAGAGATATATTAATTATCTCACTTCGGTAGCATGCCCAGATACATCAATATTCCTTTTCTCAGAAAATTGCTGTCTTCATGGAAGCTATTTATTAAATGCTTTTTCTCAGAACATGAATTCCTGTCCTGGTCTTATGCACTGGTAATTGAGTGATACAACAAACCATATTTAAAGTGAATTGAGTAATAGAGCTAATACAGCTAACAACATTTAAATGTGGTTAGTGATCATTGAAACAACAAAATCAAATTGAAAGGTAAATCAATAATTAACCAAAAGCAGTCCTTTTTCTGAACATTCATTGGTATGTACCTCATCCCATTGTATCAGCTTTGTCCACCAATTGCTTTGTTTATATGCACAAGATACTTCCTTCAAATGAAAATAAACAAACCCTAATTTTAAAGGATTAAAAAGTAGAGCTGCTCTGGTGGAAGTACCTGCTTGATCTGAAGCTTCTCCTCAGTTCCCATGCTGGAACTTGATGGCACTCAGAGGAACACAATTTGAAGGTACAAGAAATATAAGAAAAGCTTGTGTAGATTTAAAAGCAAAGGAAATCATAGTGAATAAAGTCAGCAGCCATGGGCTTTCATTAGAGTAAATGAAGTCAGCAGCCATGAGCTTATAAATACACCATCAACAGTTAGCGCAGCGCCCTCTTCTGGTACACCCTCTGACTACGTGCTCTATACTAGACAAGAGCCTCTCTTGGTTTGTGTGCACTATAATTCTGTTTCATTGATCATACCGCATAAAATATTTGGATATGTGCCCTACCATAGTTGGTATTTATATACAAACATTGGTAATTTGGAGTTTTACTTCATCATTCCTTTACTAAGTATTTACTGAGAATGGAGTAAGACTTTCATTAGGGAAGCATCTGAAACAACTGAGATTTAATGGACTTTAGATTTCAACAATATTGCTACTAAAAAACATTTGTTGCTTAATGGCTGGTAAATGCTAAATGCCAAAAAGAAACGATTCCTGAAACTTCTATAAACAGTTATGTTTCTTGTCTTTGGTCATACATATGACCATTCATTTTATTATGTTTAAGATGTGTTTACCAATTGCTAATTTTGGCTTAAGTTTATATTAACTTTAGTAAAGCAAGTCCTATAACCTCTCGGGTAACCATTGATTTTGAGTATCTTGGTAAATAGACTGGTTGTTTAGATTTCTATTGCCCCAGCTACATAGGAACCCAAAGTGCTGTTTTTGCTTCTTCATAGTTCATTTGCCTTTCCCCAAGGTGGATTAAATCTGTCTAGATTTAATGAACAATCCAGACATTAGTTAAAAGAAATATACAAAGTTTTCTATTAGTACAAAAGAGACTCACACTCAAGCCAAATTGATTGCTGATTCATATGTCTCTTCCTGGTAAAAAAGACCCTTCTTGGTTCATGTGCACTGACTCAGTTAATTAGACTCTTAATGTGCTTCCCGATGTCTGGTCCCTATATTAAACCATTTCTTTCCCAAACACAGCATTAGTTGTTTGGACCCCAAATCCAACAGTAAAGGCATGACAATTACTGGGACTGTTCCTTGTATAAAAGAGTTAGATAACCCTATGAAGAAAAATCCTCAGCATCAAATATTTATGAGGAAACATAAAAAATAATGTTTTGATAAAAAATATAAATAAAAATTCAGTCTTCCATTCAACATAGTAATTCAACAAGTATTTGTTGAAAACAATCAGGGATTGTTTTAAGCATTGGAGATAAAGTAATACAAAAATATATAAGGTCTCTATTCTCATAAAATTCATATTCACATGGATAAACAAACAATAAATATATGTAAAATAGGTATATAAAGTAATGTCTGATAAAATAAAGAAGAATAAAGTGGGGTAAAGAGCTAGAAAGTGACAGCTGCTCTTGTTATACAAAGATTGTTCTGAGGAAATAGCTTTGGAACAGCAATTTAATTTATTCAAGTGTCTTTTTCTTTTATTCTTTTTGAAAAATATTTTTAATTGATTTCATAGAGGAAGGAAGAGGGATAGAGAGAGAGAAACATCAATGATGAGAAAGAATCATTGATTGGCTGCCTCCTGTATGCCCCCTACTGGGGACCAAGCCTGAAACCCAGGCATGTGCCGTGCCCCTGAATGGAACCATGACTTCCTGGTTCACAGGTTGACACACAACCACTGAGCCACACCTAGTGGGCAAAAGTATATCTTTTTTAAAGTAAGCTTTTCAAAGAGCACTTAACAATGAGGATAAACATAGCAGGTCCCAACAACTGCTCAAGATGGGTCCAGATCATTTGCAATAACTTTTCTAGAAACTGTCCACATTATCTCCCAAGAGGTGAGCATTAGATTAGGTATATCTGAGGCCAGGTATATCTGCTCACAAGAAAGCCAAGACAAATAGGAAAAAAAGGTCCTAGGCTAAGACACAATTGAAGGCAATGTCTAGTTATAATCACCTCTACCACTTGGAGCCTTTACCTGATGATTCCCCAGGATTTTAGATCCTACTTGCAGAATCTCTGAGGCTTTTAGTGAATTCAAAATTAGGATATTCTCCATGTATTTTAGGAGGAACTTTAGCTTGACATCTGATATTATGTATCCATAGTAATTTAAATTTCTTGTTTGTCCTTCTAAACTATTTCCCATATTACAAACATAGGGCTTATTTCAACAGAAAAAATTTGACCCTATATTAACAGGATTTTAGATTAATAAAATTTATTGTCTTGTATTTGGCTAGGAATGAATGCATAAATTATATTCTTAAAAAGTTATGGATAGATTTTAATGCAGGAATTGCTAAAACATGGCAAAGGCAGTAACAGAAACATGACACCTAATTATTTGAACAGTATCTGAGCCATTGGAAGAGAAATAATATATTCTTTAATATGTATTAATCTTATCCTTCCCAAGTGAAAAGTAAGGGAGAAGGAACATCAGCCTCCTCTAGCCAAGTGAGGAGATGCAAAGGGAATAAAAACACTTGGGAGACCGAGTTGCTTACCAAAATGGGAAACTGGAATTTTACTTTGCTCCTGAAGGTTTACTAAACTCCTGATACTTATAGGCACATTATCAGGCTGAAGACATTTGTGAAGAGCTTGAAACATGTCTCCTTAGGGATGGGAGGGAATATACTAGTACATAATTTGGAAATTGCTGTTTACATTTCAGTTAATAATTCTAAAGGTCTGATGCTCCTTAAAGCAGCTCTTGAGAGTCCAGGACAAAAAAAGAGAGTATTAAGATGGCAAATCTGCAGTTCCATTTCTTGGTGTGGTAAGAATGATGAGCTTTCTGTTTGGCAAATGGATGTTAAGGAAAGTAGCTTTTTTAAAGGGAACTCGCTTTATTGGGGGAGGGGTGGTGAAGTAAATGGACATCAGGGTATGAATGTGGTGAAATGTCCAAGTAGCACCTAGAAGAGGACGCATTTGTAAAAATCCTATAGCAAGTACAAACCATGCCCCCCCCCAAAAAAAAAGTACATTTCCCATTGTGTGAAAACTCAATCTGGTGGTTTTGGTTGGGCCTTCAAATAACCCAAAAATATAATCAATGAGAGAATCTGCAAATACTGAGAACATAAAATATTAAGAGATCAAACTATGTAGGTTTTCTCCCTCTCCTCTAATTCTCATCCCCTGCCCTGACCTCAGAAGAGTCAATAGGTTAAGAGGTTGGGAGTATTGAAAGAGCCAGACAAAGAATAAATAAAAAAAAAAACTGTAATGTCTGTCCCACAGCATGTCCCTGAGCCACAAACTAGACCTCATCTAGAAAAAAAACAAGATGCATAGAAATAGACTGGAACTGTATTTTAATATCTTAAAATAAGCTGTAATTCTGAGATGAGACTTTTATAACCAAAACAAAACATCAACTTTTAGACAAGATGATGAAACAGGTCATAATTTATACTTTTAACTAAAACAATAAAAAGTAGAAAAAAGTATATGAAACAACAGTTTTTTAGATAACACAAGTCAGTCATTCTTGGTGGAGAAGAAAACAAATAAGATGAGCAGTGCAATTGACACCACTTTATAGTCCAAAGAGAGTGCCTAATTCACAGTTTACAGAGAACAACCATGGGAAAGCCTCCTAAATTAAGAGACAGACCTGGAGTCGGTCCCAGGATGTTAGACATCCAGATTTCTTAAGGCAGAGGACTGGAGGAGAAAGAGCTGAGCAAAGAAAGAGCTCTGTATATCTGTGCAGAATCCTCTCAAAGTCTTCAGCTGAGTAGTACTGAAAATATGTGTGTGAAGATGGGATGATGACAAAATGTAAGAAGAAACTTTAAGGAGTGACAGATGTGCTCATTGCCTTGATAGTGATGGTGGCATCACAGGTGTATAAATGTGGCAAAATGTATTAAATTGCACACTTAAATATATTTTATTGATTTTTACAGAGTAGGAGGGAGAGGGATAGAGAGTTAGTTTTTGATCAGCTGCCTCCTGCACATCCCCTACTGGATATGTTCCCATAACCCAGGAATATACCCTTGATCAGAATCAAACCTGGGACCCTTGAGTCTGCAAGCTAATGCTCTATTCACTGAGCCAAACCAGTTAGGGAAAATTGCACACTTAAAATCTGTATATATGTTTAAATTGAGATAAAACCTAGTAAATTGATTTTAAAAATTGGGGAATGGGAGAAGGCACTGAAAAGTGGTATATGAGCCCATAATTTCTTTTTAAGAATAGGAAATTATTTAGTTAGAGGTAGTCCATAAGAGAAAATAAAGGCATACTATGTATACCCTCTTTGAGCTCAATTTATTCCATAATTTTTTTTTACAGCTACAAGTGGCTTCACACCATGCCTAAAGTTGTGGCTTCATAAAACAATTTACCAAGTCCTTCATTATGTGAGTCCCACCTGTTTCCTTCCAGCCTTTTTCTTTCGGATACACTGCACTGCATCCCTACAGCGTTCCACACTCCTGAACTTGGCATACCTTTAAATATCCATGTCAGGATTTGTTTTTAATTCTAACCGCTGAATTACAAATCTATAACTGTAATATTGCTTATTCTCCTTTGGTCAAATTTATCAAAGTCTCCTAATTGAATAAAACAATTCAATTAAGCATTCTCCTAACATCCAAACCTGAGCATGCTAATGAGCGGAGTTCATAACCTTCCTCTAATCTATCATTCATTCCAAATTTCTATATTGCATAAAAGTCCCATCATTCCTAGGGTCACAATGACGAATCAGTAATCTTTGGTTTCTTTGTTTTCTCACCTCTTATATCAAATTGAACATACAGTTCTGCCAAATCTTCTGCAAATGTGTTATGCAACAAGTATTTATTATGTGCTATGATCTGCAGGCACTGTAAGAAGTACTGATATCAAAATGAACTCTATTCTCAAAGGCTTAAAAGATCAAAAGAATAATGATATAAGCAGTCAAATGGATAATATGCTACTGGATAAAGAGATTGCCATACAAGCCTCCATGTATAGTGTGTTCACACAGAATAAACGACTGTGTTGTAGAAGCTCAAAGAAAGTTATGGCCATGTCCAATTATACAAAAATATGTTACGGCGAAAGCTTTTAGCAGATATAGGTGAGGGTGAAAATGTAATAAGATGATGCTTAATTAGTGTATGGCCACAAGGTAAGAAATTGATACATTTTAAACAATATTATTTTTAAATGAGTCCATAAAATTCATCAAGGTTTTCAAAAAAAAATATTGTGGAGAAAAGAATTTAAGCAAAAGAAAAGTTTATCTAAAATAAAAATAAGATAAAATTTTATCTAATATACACACACACACACACACACACACACACACACACACACACTAAGATGGTTATAATAGGAGTAAAAAATAGATTCGAGATGTTCCAAAAACTCACCCTGTCATGCTTAGATACTATTTGAACTTGGAAAGGAAACCAATGATTTGGTAACATGTATTGTGCTTTCATGATGTTATCCTATTTTGGTCTTCATAAGAACTTTATAAGATTAAAAAATAATATAGTTTCATTTAATTAGAGACTACACTGAGTCTAAATGATGTAAATAGCTTACTTTGAATCCTAATAGATTATCTGGAAGCAAAATTGGACTTCTGGCCCATGTAATATCCTGATTTCCAGTTTAATTCTCTTTCTTTAAAAGCATAAGAAGATGGTAATTGGAACTCATTGGAATTCATTTGCACAATCCAAGAAGAAAGGAAGGGAAGGGATTTTGGCTTTAAGTAGCTTATCCTAAATAGATGATTGCCTGAAATGATCAGTTTATTTAATCCAAGTCAGAACAATGATCTATATCAGTTATTCAGATATTTTCCAGCTCTGAAATCACACTATGCATTCTGGGATTCTGGGACTGAGACTGCAAACTTCTGCTTTACTGTATTCCTTGACAGATGCCATCATCAATAGAGGGCATTAGGGAGGCTGCAAGTTGGAAGAGGAAGAGAAGACTGCTTCTTGCTTGTTTTCCTGAAGGATCTGTCCACCTTTGGTCTCTGTGAGTAGCACCCAAGCAAAGCTTTGTCCTGGTGATGGCAGCAGCATGCCCCTCTCAGCTGGGTCATGGCCATGAGGCCCCTCCCTTGAGCTCATGGACACCAGCAGTAGAGCAGCAGAGGCCTGTCTTCCAAAGGCTGAGCTTTAGGCCCACAGGACCTCTCCTCCTTTGTTCTTTTGTGGCCTCAGCTGTAGGGACGGCAGCAGCTTCCAGCAGTTGCCACTTCTCTTATACCTTGGAATTATTATTTTACTTTTTTAATAGTTGACACTTGTATACCCAATTAAAGTTATTTATATTAATCCTCTCTTTCAAATAACTGGTGTGATTTCTGTCTCCTTTCTGAACCCTAATACATCAGGTCTCCTAAGACTCCCCTACTAATCAAATATCTAAAGATATCTTCAACGGCCACTTACTAGAATCTCTAAATATGAAATACTAGAGGCCTGATGCATGAAATTCATGCAAGGGGCTTAGTCCTCTAGCCCTGGCTTTGTCCAGAAGGTTGTTCGAATGTCCAGTCTAATTAGCATATTACACTTTTATTATTATAGAAGTTCCTAAAAATTTACCCATTCTTAATCTTACTTTACATACAATGCTCCTCAACCTCCAAGAAAATACATTCCATCTGGTTTCTGTACATATTGCTTTAGAATACCCTCTTCCCCCTCCCCCATTTTAATGTTTATTTATTTATTTTTATTTATTATTATTTTCATTACCATTTATTCCCTCTATGCCCTCTTCTACTTCCATCCCCCTTGATGACTTTTCAGATACCTGAGAATATGAAATCATCATTTCTTCACTATACATTACATCAAAATGTATTTTAACAGTACAAATAAGTCCCTAAATGTCTAAACACACAGGGTCTTTTAGTAAATGACCTATGACCAGGATCACCCACTTCCCTTAGTCACTTCCCTTTCAAGGCTCTCAGAGAGGTCTTTCTCATTTAGCTCAGACCAGTCAGCCCCTGTTTAAAACCCTCAGCGAGTCCTCAATGCTATTTGCATAATCCCCCAGTTCCTCAGCCTCCTTAAGGCACACTCTGGTGGATGTAGGAGACATGATGCCTCAGGGCCCTGCCCCTCAGCCCCACATTCTGTATTTCTCATAGTTCCTGTTTTTTTCAGAATTACTTCTTTTTCTTAGAAATATGCATGTGATTTTCTTGCGTGTCTTTTTGAGATCTGATAGCATTTTTTTTTAATATTTTTATTGATTTTTTTACAAAGAGGAAGGGAGAGTGATAGAGAGTTAGAAACACTGATGAGAGAGAGACATCGATCAGCTGCCTCCTGCACACCCCCTACTGGGGATGTGCCCACAACCAAGGTACATGCCCTTGACTGGAATTGAACCTGGGACCCTTCAGTCCGCAGACCGATGCTCTATCCACTGAGCCAAACCGATTTCAGCTCTTTTTTCATTGTATTATATTCCATTGTATAGGCAGCGAACCAGTTTATTCTTCTGTTGAAGGGCAAATCTGATGTTTTTAAATTTTGACAATCGTGAATAAAGGAACTATAAACTTTATGTACATATGCTTGGGTGGACACAGTAACTAGCAGGCCTTCTTGCTTAAACTAACATTATTCATCTCTTTTTTCCTTCTCTTTCTCTGTCTCTTTCTTTTCTTGCTGTCTTTCAACTATCTGTTGAGATACCTTGTTTTAGAATTTCTAATAGCTTTAATCATTTCTATTTAAGCACATAATATAATAACATAATATATTACATAAGAACATATTATATAATAGCATCTTATATAATAAAAGGCTAATATGCAAATAGACCTAACAACAGAACAACTGAACAACTGATCAACCAGTCGCTATGATGTGCACTGACCAGGGTGCATGTGCGAACCATGGCTGGTATGGGCAGCAGGCAGCAGAGTACGGAACATGGCGGGCTTCGGCCATGGTGGGATGGTGGAGCAAGTGAGTGGCAGTAGCAGATCAAAGTGGGGTGCCGGTTGCTGTCATTGGGGTGAGCTTCTGGTGGTTACTGAAAATTCTTTGCTCCTGCATGCCCCGGTCCCACCCAGCACTCACACCTACTGCCGTCACCAGGCCCCCTTGCACCTGCTGTTCCTGCCTGGCACAGGTCCCAATTGCTAGGCACTGTCAGCAGGTGCAAGTGGATTGCTGGCCCTGATTACCCCTGAGGGCTTCTCCACCTCCCCCTGTTCCTGAGAGGCTCTCAGAGGCAGCAGCCACTATTCATACCTGCTTCTGGCATCGGCCCCAATCCCCAATCATTCTGCACCATCAGCACATGGGAGCAGCGGCAGGGAGCAGGGCTGCTGGTAGACAAGGGGATGGGGGCCACAGTGGGAGGGCCTGGATGAGGGTGTGGAGATGGGCCGAGACCTACCCCTGTGCCCACCACAGCCTTGCAGCCCACAGTTCCTTTCAAGGTGCACAAATCTCTTAGTAATATATAATATAAACCATCTGTATTATGTTAGATAAATCTCAATACAATTATGTAGTATAAAAATACAATACAGAGAATGGTATTCTACTTTTGAAAGAAAAATCTCGTTAGAGTGTATGTAAGAATGATAAATTGAAAACAACCTAAATGCATAACATTTAAAAAGTGTTAAAGTGAAATTATGTTTATCTAGTACATGCATTGTTATGTGTATAATAAAATGTTACTTAACAAAAAATTTTAGCTGTTGAAAAATAATTATGACAATATTACGTACAATATTATGTACGTTAAATAAGGTTATAATATGTTACCATGACATGATCTCAACTAAGTAAAAATGCATAGAGTTGAAACTGAAAAATAAAGCCATACTGAATTATGCATAATTTCTTTCTGACTTTCATGTTTTTTATCATTTGAAAAACCCCCTCCAAATCAGAGGCCATTATCATTTTTCCACTTTCTCCTCTAAGCTTACATTGTCCTCAGAAGGGGACATTTTATCTATATTAGGCAAAATGTAGTCATAGTATCTCATGTGGTACTCTAGGTACAGTAGATGTTGTCATATAGAGTCATTTCTCTAACTACAGTTTGCTGACTTTACATATGTATAATTTTCAAGATGAAATTCCCATCAATGTAGGGTAATGAAGAACAAAACATTTGGAGCTAGAAGGCTTGGAATTTAGTTCCACTGTGATGATTCCTAACAATGTATCTTTAGGCAGATATTTTACTTCTCTGACCCTTGTTTTCTCATCTATAAAAATATTATTCTGTTCAAATGCCATATAAACTGAAAAAGTCCTAAAAAATGAAGTATTTTCTCTTCAAATTATTTTCCTTCCAGTCCTAATTTACCCAAAACTCTTCATATCATATCACTCCCAGAGTCTCTATATTTTCTCTAACTCCTTTATTTTTTAAACATCCATCATAAAAATACACTTTGAGCATAAATATATTACAAATAAGTGGAATTTTCCTGCAAGGAGCAGTTGACTTTTTGGAATACCTACCCTTTCCTCTCTCTCTCCTCTTCTCCTTAACATGGAATTTGGTGCATCATCTAAACCTACAAAATGACTTTCATAAACACAAACAAGACATTTATTTAAGATGAAAAGCTGTGTCCTACAAGTAGAGTTCCCAATGAAGCAGGCTCCCTGAAGATCTATATTGCTGTAATACATCTTAATTGATCAGCGTCAGCATAAGTCATTTTAATGGCCTCATTATTCTAACCTTTTCCTGTTTAGGATTCTGAATTTTAAGAAGAACATATTTCATAAAGCAGCTTTTACAAACATAATCAATGTTAGGGATATACTTGGCTGCTTTGGTTGCCAATTCCATTTTTATATAGGCATTACATTATTTGGAGAAAATGTTTTTGATATTAAGAAGACATGAGCATTGAACTTAATCAATATTCAATTACTCTTATGTTACCCACTTGATATTCAAATTGTTACATGATTCTGATAGTATATGGAGATTTCTTATGAATAGATTATCTTTTGAGCTCTCTATAGAGAGCTATATATGTTAAGAATTAGATGGTAAGAAAGGGAAGAATGCACTTTCATTTTACTATTTTAGGCACTGACCAACCCAAATTTAAAGCAATAAGAATTCTTAGTGGTTTTTCATCTATTTCAAATGTCTTCCCCCTAATACTGAAATGCCTGTAACTGGATCTCAGATGGAGCCATGTCTTGAACATGTCCTGGGATAGAGTTCATATATACTTCAAGATAATCAGTTTTCTTTAATGGGTGAATTCAAGTACTTCATTTAAATACTGAGCATCCTTAACATAAAGCTGCTATGGGGGACAAATTACATGAGTCAAGGTATTTGCTGCCCACAAAGGACCAGGAAAAGTTGATACACATGTCTATTACAGTAGTAATCACACCATACTACACATAAATATTGTGCCTTTTCTCTAAATGTACTATAAATTTCATGAGAGTAGAGTCCATGTTTTATTGATTTTTATAACCAGCACTGAATAAATGTTAGTTAATGAATGAATAATAAATGAGTGGGAGGCATAAAAATAATACAGTGTGTTTAGATATATATTTTTATATTAAACTGAAATAATCACTCTTTAACTTATACATAATTCAACTAGTTTTATCTTATGAAACTATCCTGCATAAGTATTCCCCATATTATCAAGGCTGATCTTTATGTATAGCTTATAATACACCTTTTCTTCTACAAACTAAATACCATTTGTCCCTTTGTGTGTTCTCTATACATAATAATTGGATAACCCTTCACCACAAAGATTATCACTTTACTTTGTCAACACTCTTTAACTTATTCAGGAAAAAAATAAAAATATGGGACAATATTAAAATGTTTTCTTCCATAAAAATAATGTTTTACTTGAAAAATTAAATATGTATTTTTACCTAGGGAAGTAGCCTGAAAATGAAAAAAATATTAAAATATTAAAAAGTATCAATTTCAGGGAAAATATGAGTTGGGAGATTTAGGTTTCTTGTTCGCCTCAACATAGGTTATTTATCCTACATTTATGACTTGTTGGTTTACAAAGTCTTACACCCTTAAATTGTAGCTCCATGCATTTTCTCTCATTTAGACAGAAGGGTATTTAAAATGACTTAGTTTCTGTCAATATAATGGTTTGAGATTCTTGACCATATACACCATTAATTTACAGAAATATGTTTAGTTCTCACTAATATCAAGTTTCCAGTGGTTGGAAGGGTTTTTGTGAAATTTCAGTGTGTGGATTCAATGAAACAGTAGCATATATTTACAAATACATTCCAAACAAAGTCTTAGAGAACTGTGAAGGTACAATCATTAAATATCATGTATCAAATAAGCAACAGATAAGATCATTTCATTCTCCAATTCTATAGCTCCACCTTTTTCTGTACTGAGCCATTCTTTGTTTATTAAATAATTATTTTCCATAAAGTTTCTTCTCATATTTATTCAAAGGCATTATTACTTTTTCTATCATATATGACCTCCACAAGATAAATTCTCCACAAGGTAAATTCTCAAACTTATAGATCGACAAATACTAAAAATGTGAAACTCATAGCTTATTTAAGGATTTTTTTTACCTTACAATGAGATAGACAAAATTAATTAACTATGTTTACTAAATCTTGTAGAGAAAAAGATTGTTCAAGCAACCAAACGGTAGTTAGATTTTTGAGAGAGATTGATATCAATCAAAGTTGCAAAGCTGTTGTTTTGCATTTTGTTTTGTGAGTCTTGCTATTGAGTCCATAATTTATTTTTCTATCACTGTTATTGAGAGGAAATTAGGAAGACAGGATGACTAGAATATTTTCCTCACATTGCAGCATTGTGAGCTGATAAGGAGTCATTACATTTACAATATTCATCTGTGTATATATAAAAACATTGTCCTATAAGTATGTTTCATATACTCATTCTATTTTTCTTCTCTAGATGTCATAGTAGGAAATCAATTTCAAAAAAAGAAGATCAACTTCATTCAGGGAAACACAAAGGTTTGATTTTTATAAAAGTAGAAATATGGCTTCATAGATCCTTTCCTGCCATGTTTAAAAATGAGTGTGACTTGCAGAGAAATGGGAAATGGAAATAGGAAAGGTGAAAAATAAATTTTAAAATAACCTTCCAAAAAAGGAAAACAGATCAATCAAAGTATTTTAAAGGCAAAAAGGACCAGTACAGAGAATCCTATTCTTTAGACATCAATTATTTTAATTAAAAAAAAAGGTATTTTAGATATGAAATTCAAACTTCAAGGACACATGTTTCTCTAGAAAATGAGTCTGTAACTGTGAGAAAAGATCTGAGCTGTTCTATCTGATTCTGCATCAGAGGTAATTTCGATTAACTGTTAAAAATAAAGTTAATTTGCATAAATATAATTTAAAATTGATTGATAAAATGCATGTTAATATTTGTCCTACAATAGTACTAAAATAAGATTACTTCCCACTGAGAAAGAAAATCTATTATCTTTCACAATAAGTCCTAGTAAAAAATATGACTAAGAGCTCTGCTTTCTGCATAGTGTATTATTTTAATTCTCTACACTTTTCAAAAGTTAAATAGTTAAAAAAAAATCCAAGTCCTAGTAAGTTAACCTACAATGATCCTGTCTCTTTTACTTTCTAGATATGCAATTTAAGGCAAATATTTTTTTTACCTCCCTCATACAATTGTAAGGAAAATATGAGGCAAAAAGTAAATTTATGTATATAAAGTAAGCTACTAATGAATAACTATTAACATTTTATTATTTTTATTTTGATATTTTTTTCTGGACAAAGCAGTTAATAAGTTTCTGGTAGTTAACTGGCCTCCTTATTTCCTCTCTGTTACACTACACCTAAGTCAAGTTTGTTTTGTCAGACCAGCACCATGTTAATTTTCCTTCAAATCATTTCAATTTAAATTATTTTATCCCCCAAAACTTTAGTGATAACCCAATACCTGCCAATTAGAATTAACGAACAATAAAGGTATTATCTGAAATATTTTTAAATATATTTTATTGAGTTTTTACAGAGAGGAAGGGAGAGAGATAAGGAGCCAGAAACATTAATGAGAGAGAAACATCAATCAGCTGCCCCCTACAGACACACACACAACACACACACACACACACACACACACACACACACACACACACACACACATATATAAACCACCGGGTATGTGCCCGCAACCAAGGCACATGCCCTTGACTGGAATCGAACCTAGGACCTTTTAGTCCTCAGGTTGATGCTCTATCCACTGAGTCAAACCGGTTTCGGCCTATCTGAAATTTTTTTTTTATATATTTTATTGATTTTTTACAGAGAGGAAGGGAAAGGGATAGAAAGTCAGAAACATCGATGAGAGAGAGACATCCATCAGCTGCCTCCTGCACGCCCCACACTGGAGATGTGCCTGCAAGCAAGGTACATGGCCCTGACTGGAATCGAACCTGGGACCTTTCAGTCCGCAGGCCAACGCTCTATCCACTGAGCCAAACCAGTCTCGGCTGAAATATTTTTAATTATTCCACCTAATAAAATTTTTTGATACTGCTTAATACAGAGAAACTATAGTGAAACTACATTTCTCTTTTTCACAATTCACATAGTAGAGGATCTGGCAAAAATAGGCATTCACATGATTCTCAAATGAATGAAAGAATGAATGGATATATGAGTGAATGAATGTTCTGCTAATGATATCAATGTCAAACCCTCCTCACAGAAGTTAACCAAGAATTGCAGTTATAGGTTTAGGTTGTGGACATTTGTAGTTTGTGACTAACTCTCTCTCTCTCTCTCTCTCTCACTCTCTCTCTCTCTCTCTCTCTTAAATAAAAGCTCCTTGTTTTCATTTAGGAAACTACTTCTATCAAATTGCATGTGATCTTGAAAGCAAGGTTAACAAATTCACCCACTCCTTGGCGGGGAGAGGGTTTCCTGACAAATCTGGATCAATCAACTATTCCAAAGGACTATGCGGTTTTATGTATTTTTTTTTAGTATTAATTATTCAATTTTCCTTTGATTATTTAAAGACATAACACCATATTACTAATATAGTATTTTATACTAAATTAACTATAGTAGGTTTCTGTTTCTTACAATCAAACCACTCAGCACATAAACTACCAGTTATAGCTAATAGGTATAAGATTTATTTAGGAAAGTAGTCCTAACATGGGAACAATGCAAATAAACTATTTTAATATCAATACCAGTCTGGTAAATGACACTTTACATTAGTAATACGTATTGATAAAAATGATAAGGTTGCAATTATTATTGAAGTTAGACTCTCGATTTCAATAATTACAGGCTGTTGTTCCTTGTGATTAAGCCCCTCGGCAAACTCATTAGTCAACAGAGCCACATGTGGCTCGCGAGCCACAGTTTGCCGACCACTACTCTAGCTCAACCCAATTTAAATAACATCTTCTTTCAAGTCTAGAAATATATGAAGGATGAAAATATTGAACACTGAACCATACTGCTCCATGACAGACATAACAGATGGCTGTCAATGAGCCTACTGCACGATCCTAAGTGATTCCACAAACCATGAATCTGTCTGGAAATTGATGAATTGGCTTCCAGCAATGGACCGTCCTCTCTACAATTACCTTGACACATCCCTCCATACAGATCCCCAAACACAACTCTGCAGCAGTAGTGTGTTCTGTGGAGGTCAAATAATTTATACCTAAATAGAGTTATAGACAAGTTAATATAGGGGGAAAAAGTAACCTAATCAGGAAAATTCTACCATAAAAACCATCTCACACTGTTGATGCAAATTTTTCACTCCAAAGGTAGAGAGGAATTGTTTGATATAGTTTATAAGTATCTCAAAGATATTCAAAGTCAAATTACACAGTTATCTAATTTGCTTTTTAAGAATCCCTTCTAGTCAAACTCTACTGACATAAGACTTGAGGATTCTTCTAGTATTCACAGACTTTTTATCTAAGATGAAGCAGGAGTATAAAAGCAAGGAGTCTAGAGACACTCCTAAATTCTATCCCCAAATCTAAGCTTTGTTGCCAAGGACCAGTATTCCTTTCTAGAAGATTAGCCTATTTTTTTAATCTCTTTATCTTGACTGGCATTTATCAGCACTAGAAAAAAATAATATATATATATAACACAGAAAAGTTCACAAATGCTACTATTATGCCACCAATGTTTGTTCTAAAATTAGCAGACTCTTAATTATTTTTTCTATGAATTTTTTTCTACCATACCTTGGTAATTTAGTGACAAAACAAAGAAAAAAAATTAGGCATTCCAACCATCAAATGGAAATTAAGAAAAAAAATTGGAAGCATAATAGAGGATTATTGTCATTAAAAATAAAATAAAATTGAACTAGATAAATTTTGTAAATGTGGATTGTTGCAAATATGAAAGTATATTATATTAAAGGGCTGGTGCATGAATTGGTGCACAGATAGGGTCCCTAGGCCTGCCTGGTAATGAGGGCTGATTTGTCAGGTGACCAGCAGGGTCTTCAGGGGACCCCTATTGGAACCTGGTGCCGCCTGTTTACCGGCCATGCTTCCCCTCTAGCCCTCCACCCCCCTGTCACTGCCGCTGGTCACCTTCCTCTGAGGGGTGACCAGCAGGACAGTCAGGAGGCTCCTGAAGGCACCTGCCTTGGCTGGCCTGGGGCCTGCAGGCTGGGGGCAGCTCCTGCATTGAACATCTGTCCCCTGGTGGTCAGTGCATGTCATAGTGACCAGTCATTCTGCCATTTGGTTGATTTGCATATTAGGCTTTTATTACATAGGATGTATATTATCAATCATTCATTCAGATCTGCAAGAAAACCAAAGTCCATAATGTGAAATCTCATTTATGAATGAGCTTAATGTGAGATCCAGTAAGGATGATAAAGGCTGGGGGATGGAGAGTGTTATAAGCATTCAAGAATCTTACAATGTGTGAATTTTAGTGCTACATAAACCTAGAAGTATGACTTGTAATCATTCAGGAGTGAGAAATAAAAAGTATATATCACAATAGGATCCAATAAAAATTTATATGATTATTATTTGGCTGATATAAAAGGAAATTCAAATGGTCCAGGCCCCCATATCTTCTTCAGATAGAAGAAGAGAATGATCAGGTAAAGAACTGGATAAATAAGTCATCACTGTCAGCAAGTTACATAAATCATTACAAACTCTTGTGGGAAGTCCATAGGCCATTTTTAACAAGGATGGGAAGAGACTGCTATCACCAAGTGCAGTTTCATTAAGAATAATGACCAAACAAGGCTTCTTTCATAAACAACTCACCTCTCACACTAACTTAAGAATTTGCGACAAATGGCTGCTATCCTGACCCTCAGTTTCATGATACATTTTTAGCAGCAAGATCTGAAGTATGAGTTTGGAGCTCTAAGGTACATGTGCGTTAATTCTTTTGTGAATAGCAAGGCTCCTTTCCCTTCCTATCGAGTGTTTGAAAGTGATGGGAAACCTAAACTAAGGATCAATGCCCTTGCCATACTGAAGTACACAAGAGCAAATCTGAGTGATTCTAGAATTAGTTGTATTCTTTGAATACCTATACTTCTGCTAAATGTAGAACATTCTTTGATATTAGTGTCATTGAATGTTAGTAATTAAGTATGGGTCACTTTTCATTTCATAGCCATTTTTCTCCTTAGAATTTCTCTCTCTCTCTCTTTTTTTTTTTTTTTTGGCTATTTTCCTTCTTCAGGAGTAACTACACTCTTAGTTCCAAAGGTTGACCTGAAATAACACTGCTATCTATTTGAGCAAACACAAAGGTTGTCCTGAGAAATTCCCTAGAAAGATTGTTCATGCCAACTCATCTTTCTAAAGGTAAGGTCAGATGAAATCCTGAGTAGATTCCTGAATTCAAATGGAAATTTAATGAAACAACTTTAAGTCAATTTCCCATTCAGAGATGTTCTGTCTTTATGAAATTACTCATAATTATCTTTTACAGGGTCAATTACTTCACCTTTTTCTATATTTGTCAGTGCTATATATGACCTTGACCACAATAGTCCTGGCTGATTAATAAAGAGTTCAGTATTTTCAAGACTGCAAAAATAACTAACACTGCATAGCCTATTGGAGCTGGAGGAGCAATGCCATTTCTGTCTGTGAGAGCAGGCACATTAGAACATAAAGGTTAATCTGTGGACTCATGGAGCCCCACTGATCCTTGCAGATCATAAGCTGCTTTGCAAATTTTATCATGAACTTGCAAAGCTTGTTCCCCATACTCTAAAAATCACAGAATCACTGACATATTTGGTTGGAGGACCCGGTAAAGTCATTCACTAAGTGTTCATCAACCTGTCTCCTCCAAGTCAGTTCTTCTTAAAGCAATTCTGACAGCGGAGAAGATTCTCTCAGTCTCAGATTTCTCTGGGGAAGGACAGCCCCTAACCTCTTTTGTAGTCCTTCAAAGACACCTTAAAATACAGAATTTTTTTTCTTGTTAATATACCTTTTCTTTAAAAACAAATTATCTTAAAAATTAAATGAAGCAACAACTCACTATTGCTTAGAAAAAAGTAAGTCCCATAAAGATTTACTTTTAGTAGTCCAAAAAAATATATCTATACTAATCTATACTAATAAAAGCCTAGGTGGTCCTTGCACCCTCACATGATGCCCTCACATCATCACTAGATGGCCACCCTCACTCATCATAAGATGGTCACCACAAGATGCCTGTCCAAAGATGGTTGGCAGGGGAGGGCAGTTGGGGGAGAACAGGCTAGCAAGGGAGGGCAACCAGGCCAGCAGGGGAGGGCAGTTGTGGGTGATCAGGCTGGCAGAGGAGCAGTTAGGTGTCAATAAATCCAGTAGGGAAGAGTTAAGGGGCAATCAGGCAGGCAGGCAGAAGCAGGTAGGGGCAATCAGGCAAGCAGGCAGGCAAGCAGTAAGGAGCCAGCATCCCTGATTGTGAGAAGGATGTCCTACTGCCCCCAGGGATCATGCCTAAACTGGCAGTCAGACATCCCCCGAGGGGTCCCAAAACGGAGAGGGTGCAGGCCGGGCTAAGAGATGCCACCCACTACCTGAACAAATCTCATGCGCTGGGCCTCTAGTTAAACTATAATCACCATATTTCTTCAACTTTTTTTTTATAAAAATTTGATGATATTTAGGTGTAACAGTTTTATCTATATATCACACAAAGCCATTTGTTATTTGTTCCCTGACTATTTCCAGACTCACTTACTATCACTTACTCTTCTTTAAATCATTATATTTCAAGCTCACTAATACAAGTTGTGTTGATGGTATCTGAGGTTACAATCATTTGTTTCTCAATCTGAAAAACTAACATGGTTCCTTATGGCATATTTTCTCCCTTGTAAGCTTCCCTGACCTCCCTTTAATCTTCTTTGTCTAAATTACATCCAAACACAATACTTTTTGAATAGAACACATCACAAATATGATTAATTTACATATATTTCTTCTATATTCTATATACTCTCTTTCAAATTAGAAATCAGATCTTTTTCTTTGTTTTTTTTATGTCATTAGTGGTTGGCAAAGTGTTTAAGTTATAGAAATAAAAAAGTATTAGTATGATATGTTTTAAATATTCTTCCAAGAGTTTCTAATCATCCAAATTTCTTTAGAGCATTTAGAATCAGTGCTGTTGCCAAGATAAAGGTTTAAGAAAGAAAAAATAGAGCATCAGTAAAGACATTTTAAGTTTTCTCCTTTGTTCTGATGGGCAGACAGAAAATGGTTGGTAAGTAGTTGGAAAAGAGAAATTAAGTAATTAAAAGTATCTCATGGTTAAAATTATAATAATTCCCTTTGGCTTGACATGCAATACCTAGGGAAAACTTCTTTATTATACATATTGAGTTAATTATTATTATAAAAGATCTTAGAAAAAATTAATTACATTTTTTAATCCTGGGTAATATTTTTATCCTATGCAATATTCAAAATGTTTAAGAATTAGAAGATGTGCAGATGGATGTCTCATGCAGGCATCAATTTAAATTGTCATGACCTTCATATTGGATGGCTATGACACCAGAGCCATTTGCTATATTAAAAAACAACAACTGAGAATGACTTCCTTAAATGTATAAAGGTTAAAGTTACCATGGAACTTCAACTTCAATAATGAATAAATAAATGTTTAATAATATTATTTTATATATTTCTATAGTTATTTTTTCTATGGCATCTTTCTAACATTAATCTAACTTACCAACTAATCTAGGCAAAGACTAATGAATTTAAGAGATTATAGGACTTATAGATTACACTGATAGTGCACAATCTGCACTCTGAAATTAGGTCTCTATGTCTTATGTACATAAGACCACATAGCATAGCCACCATGATAGCCAGAGTATAAAATTAGGGTTTGATTTCAGGAATAGAGGAAAAGTCTGGACTCATGGTTTTAACTGTGACATGTAAAGAGTTTGGAAGTTGTTTCTCCTACCCATTACAAGAAAAAGCTAGAAAAACTGAAAATCAATTACTTTTCTTGGATATGTCTGAGAATTGAGGTTAGAGGCATCACTTCAAAATCTGGAGAGACAACCAGGGAGATACTGCCAAGATCTGTTTACTTGTAGCAAAATCCACTGGAACCACAGACTGGTAGGAACACTCAAATGGTAATTTAGATAAATTGCTAGAGGATGAGTGTGGACTAACTTGAGTGGAAGAAACTCTTGCATTTTACCTGTAAGAACCACACAATATTTTAAATTGAAGAAGAAAAATGTCCTTACAGTTCTGACAGGGGAAAGTACCTGTTTTGAAATATTCATAAAGTATTCTCCATACCAAAGGCCTACTCTCCTATGGTTATTATTAATATAACTATGTCAATAATAACTTTAAATGTAAATGTCTATATATACCAATTCAAAGACAATGATTATCAAATTGATAAAATGAACAAGAAACAACTATATGTTGCCCAGAAGAAATCTACTTTAAATATGAGGACATAGGTAGGTAAAAAGTAAAGGGATGAAACCTGTACTATATAAACCAAAAGGAAGCTGGAATAGAAGTATTTATTTGAGACAAAGTTTACCTAAGAGTAATAGAAATTATCAGGAATCTAAGAGCATAATGATAAAGGTGCCAACTATAAATAAGACATAAGTACTGTTAATATATATGCACCGAATAACAGGGCATCAAATATTTGAGATAAAAAATGAAAAAAAAATTGCAATAAGAAATAGACAAATCCAAATCCATGGGCAGTTCAACGTACCTCTATCGTTATGACATATCTAACACGCAGGAAATAAGCAAAAATATAGTTTAACTGAATAACATTATCAAGAAACTTGATCTAAGTGAAATTTATCGACAAAGAAGTCTCAGAAATCCCAATGGAAGTATGATATTGGAATACATCTTACTCACTTCATCTTGATGGTGTGAGGACATATTAAAAGTGTGTGTGTGTGTGTGTGTGTGTGTGTGTGTGTGTATCTATTTCTACTACTGAGACAAAAAATACTGAAACCAAGTATGGCTTGAGTAAATATTTATTTATTATGAATTTTTAAAATATTATGATGCCTTAACTATAATTATTATTTAAAAGTTCCTCTTTTTTATCTATATACCACCAGATAATTGATTCTAAGCCTTGGCCTATTTTCTGGTGTCATGCTACCCACTAGCAGAACTCCCTGTTGTTTACATATTTGAAGTTAAAAACACTCCCTACTTAATTCAGAGGACTCTAAAACACCCCACTTATACTTACAAGAACTCTCCCCTGTTTTCTAGAACTGAGGCATAGTCTCTGCACACTCTCTTTTGCTGCTCTCTAGATCCGGATTGGCCTCTGCTTTTGTCTCACATATATATCCAGTTCCCAGCTTTTATTTTTCTAAGCTTCTGTACATTATGCTTTCATTCAAAATACTTATTTTCCCATATTAAAATTAAAAATCTCAAAGCCTCTTCAGTCCACATTGGATTGACAACTATACAGACTATTGAGTGATAGGACTAATCAGTCATTTCTATAAAGTTTTCAGTTATCTCCACAGAATGCATTCCCTCTGAAGGTACAGGCATAGTTTCTTAATTTTGTGCCAATTTCAATAGCAAAAGAAAATCCAGGCAGTGAAATCTTATAAGCAGCCAAAAGGTAGATTTAAAAATAGAAAACTATTTCTTTATTTTTATTTTTTAACCATCATATAGAATATGATGGTTATGTTAATGGGTTTGGAGTAAGACAAACTTGATATCTTAGATTTCTTATCCTCTCTAAACTTTAATTTTTCCTCTACAAAATAATTTTAAAATAACTAATATTATAGGATTCTTTGAGAACTTAGTGAAACAGCCTGTGTAAAATACTTAGCTCAGTGCCTTGCACACAAAAAGCTCTCTAACAGATATTCTTTGTCTCAACATTTTCCACTCATGACCCCAAGACCAAATATTAGAGCCCTTGTGTTTTATAAACTCTGGTTGAAAGTTAGATTGTCATGTGCTACATCCAGGCATGTCTGGCTTAGTAAGAGCTATTTATGTTGTTATATTTATGCTATCTGTCTAAATCTTCCTCCCTTCAGCTTCCTCTACTCACCCTGAGACTTCTCTGTGATACAAATTCTACATCAATGACAGCTAAGAGAGTCCTGTTATTCCACCAAATATACTTCTACTAATCAGGAAGGGGAAAAAATCAGTGCTTCCCTTGTGATAAGAAGTATGTGATAAGAAACTGTAGGGGAGTCTCACAAAGGAAAATGCCTACTATGATTAAAGTACTTCAAGTTAACCATGAGTCCTAATGGATTATTACTATAATCCGGTAGTCTTTTAAACCTGAAGTTGTCTACTTAAAATTTTACTGTGCATAAAAATAATCTGACACACAGGGCACATGCCCAGGTTGTGGGATTGATCCCCAGTAGAGGGTATGCGGGAGGCAGCTGATTGATGATTCTCTCTCTCTCTCTCCCTCCCTTCCTCCCTCCCTCCCTTCCTAATTCTGTTCTTTCTAAAAAATCAATTAAAAAAACAAAAACAAATGAATGCATAGAAGCTAAAATAGGACTCTCTGGGTAAAAGTGGAGACCTTGGAGAGATGAGTATGCTACACAAATTTTATTACTGAACAATTTACACATATGAAATTGGAAGATGCCTTACAGATAATTTGTACATTTTATATTAATGTTTCTCTCCTCCCCCCTGAAATGATGTTATTAAAAAATAATCTGACATAATAAGTATTCAACACAAACTTTTTCAATGGAAATGTGTATCAGGTACAGAGCAGGTTTAGTTCTTAATAAATACTTTCCAATGGATCAGACCACATAATCACTGGAACCCTTGAGTATCTTTTATTTGGTTCCTCTGTCATGTGAGACTGTGCTAGACGATTTAAAGGGTCTAAGAAAAATTAAGTGTGTTCTTACATCCCAGACAAACCTAAATTCAAACCTCAGCTCTATTACTAGCTGTGTTAGCCTTGATTTCCCTATTGGAGCCTGTTATAAAGTCCATATGTTTTTTTGTTTTGTTTTGTTTTCATTTTTGTTTTTACTATAATTATCTCTTGTGCTACTGATTACTGATACAGTTTATACTGTAGCCTGGACCCCACTCAAAACTGACAGTCTACTATTGTCACCAGGTCCAGAGCCAAGTATGAAATATGTTATCTCCAGAACCCAGAGGCCGCCTTCCTAGTGGTAGAATTTGAAAGATACATTAATTTGTCCTTTACTTATGCATGGGATGTCCTATTATGCTCTCAACATCAAGTATTGACAAACTATATGCCACAAACAAAATCCAGACTGCTACTGTTCATTTGTTTTTGTGAGCAAAGTTTCATTTTTACAGAATCATGATGATTCCATTATGAATTATATATGGCTATTTTCATGCTACAATGGCAAAGTTGAGTAGTTGTGATAAAGACTGTCCTGCAAGGCTTAAAATATTTACTACCTGACCTTTTTCAGGAAAGGTTTGCCAACTGCTGCCCTAAACCTCTGAACACTTAATAACTTCTCAAATCAGCAGAAATTCTGAATCTTTATACAGTTTATGTACCATCATTCAGAGTCCCTGTACTTTACCATATCTATCCATACTTGTCAAAGTGTACTAATCTATTCTGATTAAATAAGATTATGAGCTAGCAAGGACATTCTCTGACTTTCAACTTCACCTTAAATCAATAATTAATCACACTTAGCCTTTCATTGTCTTTTTCTAGTGCATCAATCAGACCTAGCAATGACCATTGAGTCCCATAACCCTTCACTGACTACTTCCCTCTACCTCTCAATCATCTGGTATAGTGCACCAGGAGAGCATTCTCATTCATACTGAGTGTGATTTCTCAGGTCTCCATCAGTGGAACTTTGAACAGTTTCACTGCTGCTGCATGTCGTGACTATCAGTCTTCCACCCTCTACTAAGTAGGTGATGCACCTCCCAATTCCATCGTAGTGGCTGCATTCTTGTATTACAAACTGTCTTGGTTTGTATTCCTTAGAAAAGAAGACAGCATATGATGTAGGAGATCTTTTTTAAGGGTGTGCACTAAGGATCAACTCCCAGAAGTGAGACAGCAAGATTGGACAAAGGAAGGAGTTTACATTGTGATGCAGTCACAACAGCATACTTAGCAAGATCCCCTGAGGAGCTCTGGAGCTAGAACTGGATGGGCCTTTCAGAAATATCCCAGATGAACATGAGAAGACAGTTAGTTGTACCTCCACATTAACCAGCTGTGCACATGGTCTTTCTTGAGGGCTAGAGTGTAATAATGGGTGAGTCAACTTTCTTTAGTCCAGAGTAATTATTGGAAATGCTGATACTAGTAAACTGGTAACAGGAAACAGTTTAAGCAGCTGGTGGAATAAAAGCCTTTGTCTTAAAGGGAAGATCTGGGCAGCATGATAAACTGTCTACTACAAAGAGGGATTGGGAGAAAACCCTAACAGTGTGGTGTAATTCCATTTGTGAGAATGTTGGAACATCAGGCCACTAATAACAAAATCTAACAGATCTTGGTTCTTGGAAATAAAGGCTGTTTGCATGCAGGGTTTCATATATGGTACTGGTAGGACACTCTGGAAATCAGTTTGATAATTTCTTTAAAAAATAAACTTCTTTACTATATAACCCAACAATTAAACTCTTGGTCATTTATCCCAAAGAAAGAAAAATTTATGTTGACATAAAAAAACCTATATAAAATATGCATAACATTTATATTCATAAAAGCTAAAAAATAAACAACTCATATATTCTACAATGGATGTTTAAACACACTGTATTACATCTGAACTATGAAATACCAATCAGCAATAAAAAAATGAATTGTTGTTACACATAACAACTTGGGTGAGTCTTTGTACTAAATGTTTAAAAAGCCAATCTTTATGCTGAAAAATAAGCTAGTCAAGAAAAACAAGTACCCTATGATATCATTTCTATGTGAAATATAATGAACAAAATAATCTAACAAAATAAAGACATTCATGGATACAGAAAACAGACTGACAGCTGTCAGAGGGAGGGGCTTATGGACTGAATGAGAAAGGTGAAGGCATTAAGCAAAAAAAAAAAAAAAAAGTCTTGTGGATACAGATAACAGTATGGTTACTTCCAGAGAAAAAGAGGGGCTGGGAGAGGTTGAAGAAGATAAAAGGAGTATAAATGGTGATGGAAGGAGACTTGACTTTGGGTAGTGAATAAAAAATACACTACATAGATGAAGTATTATAAAATTGTATACCTGAAACCTGTATAATTTTATTAACCAATATCACCCCCAATAAATTCAATGAAAAGAAAACCAATGTAGTCTATTATATAGTATCCTTATAATGACAAAAAAAAAAGAACATATTAGTAGTAGCCACAGTTACAGCAGTTCAAGATGGGGAAGAGAGGAGCTGGTGGTAGCTATAAAAGAATAGCATGAGGAATCCTTATGATGGAATTATTCTCTGTTGACTGTAGTGATATACTACATAAAACCACAAATGAATACTGAATGTATGTAAAGCTGGTGATATCACAATAAATTAAATTTTGTCAAGGTTCATTTTCTGGTTATGGTATTATACCAGATAATATAAGATACCACCAGTGAGTAAAGAGTGTACAAGATCTCTCTGTGTTATTTCTTACAACTGCATGTGCATTTATGATTATCTCAACAATAGAAAGTTTAAAAAACTTGTTATATTTTTATATCCTAGAAAATACTAAAACGGAAGTTTTAACAAAACCATAGTTTAGAAGCATTTTAGGTGTGTTTTTTTGTTGTTGTTGTTAGTGGTGTTTACTTGTATAAACTTTACTGCACTAGATTAGGCTTTCATTCACCACATCTAGTCTACAGTTGCATGTGGACAGAGGACTCACATATTGTCTTACTAAAGGATAATATTCAGGGTTACATGTATACTGCTAAGTAATTCAGCTTAGTATAATTAAGGAAGAATGTTAGTGCCCAATAGCAGAATAAGCTGACTCACAATGTATTAGATTTTCTCATCTTCACATGGAATCAAGCATTGATGGCTTTTAGAAAAGAAAGACAGTGGGAATCTGTAGTGAGACACTTTTTTTATATTGTTTCTAAAGTGTTTAGCATAATTGAAGGAATGATTTTCAGAAAAATTTATTTAATATTCAAATTCTTAGAATAGTCAGAAAATCATTTCTTCATGTATTAAAGTTGGGAGCATTACACCTGATGCCCAAAAAAATAAATTAACACCCTTTGATTTGATGCAACACTTTCTTTCTCAATAAAGTAAAACAATTTGTTATAACAACTTTGTTTTTATGTATGCTGAATGAATTTTTTTCTAAAATAAGAATGGGAAGAATAATTGATATTATATCATCCCTTGGATTTAGAATATAAACTACATTTTTCCCACTGGTTTTCCTTCAATATTTAATAGCAACACCTCCATTTAATACATTATCATAAAATTTCATCATTGTGTTTAAAATGGTCATTCCCCCTCCTTCTGCATCCTATTTAAGAAAAAGACTACTTACTTTCTAATATTCTGGAGAAAGTGCTTCTTTTGAAAGCGAGAGTAAATTTAGGTTACATTGGTGAATTATATTTCCAATAATATAAATTCTCAATGAAAATATGAGAAAAAAGGTTCCAGAAAATGGCGGCGGAATAGACGGACGCGTCTGGAGCTTTGTTGCTGGGCAGAGGGAGAGAGAGCAGCTGAGAGTCACATGGGGAGTGTTTGTTGGCAAGTTAAGAGTCAGTTATCCTCCTGGAGAAGGCGGGGAACTGCTGGAAGGGGCTCGTGGCCAGGCAGCCCCACTGCCGCGGGGTTTTGTCGGCAGGAGCCACCAGCAAGAATGCGGAGACCAGCCATCTTGCCAAGGGAGGTGGATGTCTGCAGTGGCCTGAACACTGTGGCTGAATTACTCACCGAACAGCGGGGGACCCAGAACACCACTCTCCAATCAGCGCAGACACGCAGGCGGTGGATTCAGAGATCCACACAGCACACAGAAAGGTCAGATTTCGCCTGGGATAAGGTGAGGTCTCATGACCCTCAGAACAGAGACATGAACACTGTGGGAACTGGGCTGCGGGAAAGCTGCCTCTGGAGAGGTCTGCGGAGGTGGGTAGGGCGTGATCTCTAAGGGTGGAGGCAAACTCTCCCAGCTGTTGACAGAGGGGAGCTCAGGAAAACGACTCGTTTTTATCTGAGGCAGAGGGATAGCTTGGGAATTATTACAGTGTCCTGGCTACAAAATCCCTACAAACCGGTTTTGAAAACCACGGAGTAGCAGGATTTGAGCACAGCCTAGAGAGGTCCTGTGCTTTGTCTCAGAGATCAATTCTGAAACACTGCCATCCAGTGGATGACACACAAATTGACTCTCGCATAACCACAAAAGAATAGAGATTAAAACACCAAGAGGGGAACACAAGGAACTGCAATACCTTCCCTACTGGGAAACAGGAGTGCCAAGCAGAATAATAGTGGAAGTGAATGACCATTCTATTTTTTTTTCTTTTTCTTTAAAAAAAATTTTTTTTCATTTTTACATATTTTAATTAAAAGACTATTTT